>CM031374.1:88831157-88961157 GCA_018208015.1 Medicago ruthenica | reverse complement strand
CAGTGGATATTTTTTTAATAAAATAAAAGTATTTTTCAACCCCGAGTGCAATGTTGTAATGCATTATCCAACAAAGTGATGATAACGATCGATGACTACGGTGATGGAGAAGAGAGAGAGGCCGAGAGTGTGAGATATGGAAGGAGAAAAGAGAGAACCATGATAAGTGAATGTCATCTGAAAGACTAAGACTCTGGTTATGTGAGTGAAGTGATTTAAGATTTGGGTTTCTATTTATATGAAAGGGGTAATAAATTGATTTTCTACGTTCGGGACGGGTTTGGGTATGGGTTCGGGGTGGGCACCTATATCCCCATTACCCGTCTCGTACCCGTGTTTTGAATTCGAAAAAAACCCAAACTCAGTCAAAACAGGGAAAACCCGTCAAATTGGGTTTGGTTCGGACGTGTACCCGCGGGTATGAGTTTTGTTGTCATGCCTAAGGTAAACTAGTGAATTGTAAACTAATAAATAAAGCAACAAAGATTAGCCGGTGAAAGACAAACTAGTAAACCAGTGAATTGTAAAATAGTAATTAAAGCAACAAAGATGAACTAGTGAAAAATAAACCAGCAAACTAGTGAATTGTAATCAAAATTGACAGATTCACTCTCATGCATGAAGGAAATCTAATCTAATCTAATTTAAATAAAGTGAAGGAGTTTATCCTCTATACCTAACAAATTTTCAAATTGAATTAGTCGATGTTGGAACAACGATCGATATTTTAGTGTCTTAAAAAAACACACATATATAGGAGAGCGATACAACATTCCAAAATGCATGGCTCTAAACCTAGTTTTTTTTCTTCTTTTGATAAATAGACAAAATGACAATATCCATTAAAAAACGTATTTGTCACGGCATCCGACCTAACATTTTTCATATTTTTACCGATTGCATTAGAACTCATGGACACCTAATTAACGAGCATAAGAACTGATCTTTAAATTTGTCTAATCAAATAATTAACAACTAATTGGTTAAACTTGATTTACATATTAATTGAATTGAACAATTGGTGTAAATAGTATTTTCGAAGATGATGCTTTGACCCATAGAAATGGTCTTGGGCTTAAATACTTTTGTGGGCCTAAACGCTTGAACAAGGAAATATATACAAAAATGTAAAAACATAAAAGAATTCAGGTTTAATCGAACATTTAGTCCCCTAACTTATTTGTTGTTTTCATTTTGGTCCCATAACACTAAATTTTTCCCGTTTGGTCCCTTAAATATACATCCGTCAGTCAAATTGATCATCTCCGTTAGTTTTTTAAAGCCTAATATTTCAGATTGATTTCAGTCATTAGATTGCATGACCATTGTATGTAACGGTGAACCACCAACACCAAATTTCTTTTTTTTTTCACCTTCTCCCCTTTCTTCTCTTATCCTTTCTTCCCCTTTCTTCCTCTTTCTTCCTCTTCTTCTTCCTTCCTCGTTCTCTTATATCTTATCCTTCTCGTTCTCTTCCTCTTCTTTCTTCTTATGTTCCCCTTTCTTCCTCGTCTGATCCTCCTTCCTCCTTTTTTCAATTGAATCTGAAATCCAAAAAATCTAAAATTATTCACCTCTTCTCAATTCTTCCATAATTCTCAATTCATTCTAATGAAAGTTCTCTCTCTTTCTCTCTTTTCTCAATTCCAGATTCATTCATTTCAATACAAAGATTTTTTAAAAAATAATCATCATCCTCCCGTCCACACTTTCTTCACCGTCTTCTTTTCATTCACCCTAACCAACTTAACACCAAACCCATTATTACTCTTCCTTCTACAACACCAAACCTTTATCACCAAAACCATTATCACTCTGTCCAGAATGTTAAAAAAACAATTTCAACCCATTTCTAAAACTGTTCAGAAGATGAAATTAGGAACAAGAAAAAAAAACCTTTTGATTTGGGAAAAATCTCAGGTGAAAAAGATGGAATAGGGGACCATTAACAACAGAAATCCAATAGTGAAGGTGTTTAATTGATTGGATCATTAACAAGAAGAAGAAATACAAAGTATGTGAAGTAGCAATAATCGTCACAAGAAAAGGGGGTTTGAATTGTGACCCTTTTTAATTTTTATCCTAAAACTCTTTAAACAAGATTTTACTTACTCAAGAAGATTTCTTGGCAATAGTTAGATCACAATAAAAACAATTAATGTATTTGGACCAGAATGTTCTGGAGTGTGTTTAATAATTGGTTTAAGAAATAAGTGATTAGTTATGGACCAGAGAACTCTGAAAGTATTTAAACCAATTAAAATGGGACCAGAAAATTCAAGAGAATGTTCTGGAGATTGATCGTAAAAACAATTGTGAAGGTGTAAGTGATGCAAATAAAAGCACGAATAAATAAAAGAGAGAGAGAGAGAGAGAGAGAGAGAGAGAGAGAGATGACACAAGAGATTTATCCTGGTTCACCAAAACCGGCTACTTCCAGTCCCCACACCTTGTGTGAGATTATCCACTATAGTATCCTGCTAACAGAAACTTCTGACTAGCACTATAAGGTCTTGATCACACCAGATCAGTCCAAGGTCTTGATCACACCAGATCAGTCTGTTACAAACCGTATTATCAACCTCGACAGGCTTATACAATTCTTTGCTTTCGCACCAGAAAGGTTGGAACTTTTCTACTCAAACTATTTATACCCTAAATAGACTTGAGACTTTTGTTACACTTTGTATGATTGATGGTTTGGATGGATCGAAACTACTCAACACATGTTTGAGATTTTACAAGACAAACTCAAAAGATTATGATCCAAGATATAATGAGAGATTTTGGAGCTTACTTGTTTGTTGAAGAGCTTGATTGAGAGATGATTTTTTGCTTTGAAAAGTGAATGCTTTGTATTTCAAACTCTTGCCTATAACCTTCAATGCCTTCCTCTATTTATAGGACTTGATGAGCCTTGGAGGATAAGCTAAAAAAGAGCTGTTGAGACTCTTTTTTGAAATGAAAAATGCGCTCCAAAAGATGCTTGGGGACCGAGGATTAACTTTTGTTCATAAAGAATATTCTTGCTTTTGCCCAGATCGTTCTCTTGGTTCCAGCCAATCTTGAGGAAAATAAATCACACGTTTTTTTTTTGCCAACTTGTGATGAGTTGTAACGTTCTCTTGGGAAACTTGTAGCCCACTTTGTTGAACTTGGATGATGTCATCTTGATGAGGTGTAATGATGTCACATGTTTTCTTCAGAAGCAGTTCTTCAGACGCGGCTCTTCAGACGTTGTTCTTCAGACGCAGCTCTTCAGACGCAGTTCTTCGGACGCAGCTCTTCAGACGCACCTCTTCAGACACAGTTCTTCAGACGCAGCTCTTCAGACGCAGTTCTTCAGACTTGTAACACAAGCTTCAAAACTTTTCTTCGTTCTTAACTTGATCAGACACTCTTATGAACGTTGTCATAAATGTTCTCATGAAACAATCTCACAAAATAAGTTAGTAGATAACAAGATAATCAAAAGTAAATATGTTTGTTATCTTTAAAACATCAATAAAAGATTTTGCTTTCAACAATCTCCCCCTTTTTGATGATAACAAACATTTGAGATTTTATTTTGATTTCTTTTAGAAAGAGTAATTTATTTGATAATGTTTTGACAATAACTTTATCAATTATCTCCCCCTCAATTTTAGCATTCAATACCAATCTTTAAATTGAGAATCATGAATGATTTTATGAATCCGAATCTTTTATACATGATATTGATTCATTGAAAAGAATTTAATAAGACAGAAGTCCAAAAAATGCATAATTAAACATTTGCAGCATATATACGCGTGCAATTTTCATTTAGCTTTCAACAGAAAAACTATTACAATAGTAAGCATGATATAAAAGTTGCAGTAGCAACATCTAAGCAACAAGCATTTTTTCAGCATAAAAAGCAGCATCAGCAGTAGTTATGCTTCAAAGTATAAATATGCATCTTTTACTATCTCCCCATTTGTTTCAGCAAAAAGGAGAGAGTGCTCCAAAAGTAATCAAAGAGTGGGGGAGGAGCCATCAGACGAGGATGATGTTGCAGGTACTGGCATGGTGAAGATTGGTGGCGGAAAGGGATGGGAAGCTGGGGGAGGAACATTGTACCTTATACTTAAAGTGTTGGTTATCCAATCCCTTAGAATTTGATGCTCAATAGCATTGAAAACATGGTGACTGAGAATAGCTCTCTGACCCTCAAACAACATGGGTAAATCTTTTCTAATTTTACTCACATCCTTTTCAAGTTTAGACCTTTTGGGAGGTCTAGCATATGTAGGATCATTTGTTGTTCGAGCTTGAAAAACAAAAGCATCAACAGTCATAGAGGGAAGAGTGGGACAGTTTGACTGTAAAGTCCTGAAGGATTCTAAATGGACAGAAGAATCATAGTTTGGAGCAGAATTGAAGAATTTGCTCACAAAACTCTCATTAAACAAGGCCTGATAATTAGTTTGTGGAGGAGAAACAAATAAATGGCTTGGTTGTGATACAGTTCTAGGTGGAGGGATTTTTGCCTGAAAGCTATTAAGCACATCCGTTGCTTGAGCTGAAGTGAAAGAGGAGGTTTGATTTTTGAAATTAGTAAGGAGTTCCTCATGCTCTTCCAACACAGGAGAACATTGCTGAGAACGTTATGGGGATCGTTCTGCAGAATGATCTGGAGGAGGATTTTCAGATGGGATTGCATCAGATTCATCCCTTTTTCTTTTTGAAGGAGTTTGAGTTGGGGGTTCAACCTTCACGTGACTGATGTTTTTTGGAGTAAATTTTGAAACTTCAAAACCAGATTTTTCATCATCCAGGGGAACATTAAATTTTCTAAAAATCTTTGTCAGCATCATTCCATAAGGCAGACAATACTTTTTGTTTGTGCTTTGTGCTGCAGCTATCATATGTTGGACGATGACATAAGGGAGACACAAATATTTTTCAAAGAATAGGTGGTAAATGATCAGGAGATCATTTTTTGTAACACAGCCATGATTTCCTTTCCTAGGTAAAATGCTATGTTGACTCAACAAATTAAACATTTTTGGAACATGTTGCAGATTAACAGAAGTATACTCAGTGGTTTTGGGTAAGAAAAGATGTTTGAGAACATCCTCAAGATTTACAGCAAGATCAACATCCCAGGCATCACCATAGACGCAAGACCCACTAACAGGGATGTTAAGAATGTCTCCTATTTCTTTTGGAGTAAGGGATATTTTGACCCCTTGGACAGTTGAAACAAAAAGACTCTTTTCTGGAAAGGTTTCAGCTTGAAAGAAAAAGGCTTGAACAATTTTTAGATAATACCTTTCTCGAATTTTGAGAAAAGGAGTCTATCCAATAGCATCGGTGATTGGCTTGAGCATAATTTCTTCCTTTTCCAGAGCATCAAAGTCCACATAGAGACCAAGGGCTATGGGTTTTGTGCTCCATTTTTCAAAAAATTCTTCTTCTAGAGTAGGATCAAAGAAAGGAATCTTTTTGGTTTTTGAAAAGGAGAGCTTTGACAGATTTTTCTTTATAGTTGAGACCTTTTTAGGGGATTTTAGGGGTAGGATAGGAGCTTTTTCTTTCCCTTTTTCTTTCTTGGTTGAAGGCGATTTTGGGGCAACCTTCTTGGGAAGAGAAGGTTTTTTAGGTGAGACTGATTTGGTTTGGGCTTTTTCAGAAATTCCTTGAGATGGATTATGAGAAGCTTTTGAAGGGACCGGTTTGGTTGGAACAACTTCTGGGGTTTTGGTTGCAAGAGAAGGTTCCACAGAAGGTTCTGGTGATGTGGGTTGGAAAAAGTTTTTGGTAGTTTCAAAATAAAAGGGAAATGATGGTTTTTTCTTTGTAATAAATGTGATAGAAAAAGCATCTTTCTTAAGAATATCAAGAGTTTAAAAAGCTATAAAATAAACTTGTTAAGGAAAAAACTCTTCAGATATTTTTCAAACAAGAATTTTGAAAGACGTGAGGGTTGTTGGAACAAAATGTATGAACAACTCTCTTTTGGATAGGGGAGATTGTTGGAACAAAATGTATCAACAACTCTCTTTGAGGTTTTGATGATAAAAAAGTGTTAAAAAGAAAATTGGTATTGTTAATGCTTTGTTCTAAGTTGTGCAGAACCATGTTCTTAATGTTTGATAAATAATATTGGTTTTGGAAGAGCAAGCTAAGAGCAAGAAGGAAAGCATAGAAGCTTTGTTGCAAGTCTGAAGCAAAATTGGGTCAGAAGCAGCTTCTGAAGGTAGAGTCAGAAGACTGCGTCTGAAGGCTGAGTCTGAAGGGTGCTTCTGAAGGCTGAGTCTGAAGGTCAACATTGGTCAACGTCTGAAGGCTGAGTCTGAAGGTCAACGAAAGTCAACGTCTGAAGGCTGAGTCTGAGGGTCAACATAAGTCAACGTCTGAAGGGAGTGTCTGATGAACAGTGTTTCTGAAGTGAGCGTCTGATGAACAGTGCTTCTGAAGTGTGCGTCTGAAGTGAGCTTCTGAAGTACTGTGTTCCTGAAGAAGCTTCTGAAGTCTGATGTGGAAAGAAAAGCAACTGTTACCATCAACATTTAATGCCTGCAGTGTCAGAACAACTCCAATGGAACAGTTGCCTCCCTTGCAGAAACATTCCCTAGATTTTAAGGAAAGCAAATTCAAAAATGGCTGTGTGACTCTGTTTTTCTGCTCAGTTTTAGCTCACAAACTCAGCTGGACCTAGCCTCCAATTGCAACGGCTCTTTGCTTAATTTCTGGGCAATCCTCAACAGCTCTATTATCCTCTATATAAGGATAAAGATTTGAAGAGAAAAATCGCTAAGACTCTTGAAACCAACTGACTGAAAGTGTGCTCTGTTTTGCTGTCCAGAATTCGAAGTTCACTAAAACTCTTAGAAATTCATTCAATCTTTGTATCTTAGAATTTCTTAAGGTTAGAGTCTTATACATGTGTTGTATTAAGAGAACACCTCTGATATTTGATCAAGTGTTCAACTCAAACTGTATTTGTAAAATCTGTTTGAAACCGCAAAGTCTCAGTCTGTATACTGAGCAAACCAGAAGTCTCATTGTAATATCCCGCTTAAACGTAATTTTAACGGTGATTAAGGATTAAATGGAAAGAATGGCAAACTTGTAAATTTTTAAATGGCAAGGCTTTATATATATAGATGAAACAAGATATTTTCCCATTTAATCCTCATCTCTCTCTCTCTCTCTCTTTACAAAAATCAGCCTCTCTTCCCCCTTCCTCTCACCCTCACGCCCTCCTCCTCCCCTCCATTAGTCTTCAACCTTTACTCCAATTTCTTAGCTCCCAAGCAAGCAATCACTAACTTTGGAGAGTTTAGAACAAAAGGAAATTAGGAAGAGCAAGAAAGGAGAAACAAGGAAGGAATGATGAGGAATCAAGCTAGGGTTGGTGATTGGAAGCTTGGCAAGGATCAGAGCTAGCAATCAAGGTGAGCTCCACAGGGTTTTAGAACCCGCTTGAGTAAGTTTAGTGGAATTTTATAAGTTGAGTTAAAGTTTAGGAATTGTGCCCTAAATCCATTTGTCTGCTAATTCCTTGATAAACTATGTTATTATCTACCAATATGTCTTGGAAATTTATTCCCATAAGCTGTTATGATGTTTGGCATGATTGGATAAGCCAAAAATGGTGAAATCACGTTTTGGAACAGTTGCAATTCGGCCACCGAATGCCCAAATTCGGCCACCGAATTTGACAGCACAATCTTCATTTTTGGTTCGCTAAAAATCGGCCACCGAATGGGCAAATTCGGCCACCGAATTTCATGTTATTTAGAGGATGTATAGACCAATATAGGATGATTATAGGTACAATATTGAGAGATGAAATACTCAAATCTATAAGTTAGCATTAAGTGGTTAAAGAGCTAGTTAGGATTGATTAGAATAGTGAGGACAAAGCCCAGACGGGTGTGGAATGTTTCCAATAACCAAGTGTGGCTTATGACAACGATAAGCCTAAGTTTCCACACTTTTATGTTAAGCATTGGGAGATAGAATCCCTTAAGGAATGCAATAGATATGTCTAAGAATGGTTTATGTAACGGATATACATACGATAAGTCAAGATTATATTAAAGAATATGATAACGTGTTCATCAGACTCCGGATTATGCTGGATGTGATTTCTCCGAAAGGGCTATCCACACGTAAGTTATAAGATTATGTTAAACGTGTCCAGCAGGCTCCGGGATTCGCCGGATGGGACTTCTCCGAGAGGATTGTCCACACGTATGTTAAAAGATTTAGCATGTTCAGCAGACTCCGGGATACGCCGGATGGGACTTCTCCGAGAGGGTTGTCTACATGCAAAGTTAAGTTGTGTTCAGCAGACTCCGGGATTCGCCGGATGGGACTTCATCGAGAGAGTTGTCCACACAACGATAAGAGGAGTCCGGTGTTAGCCTGATATGATAGGAATTTTCACCGGTATGAGGGGAGATGTACTTCGGGGTTACTCCACCCGGATGCACTCCGTAATGAACCAAGATAATGATTGTTTGTTCAACGCTAACTCCTAACTTAATGTTATAAGAAAAGATGAATACGAATATGATTATGAATATGTATACGTAATATGTACTAAGAGTTAAGACAAAGTAGTCATTAAACATCAGCAAGTGATCATAGATTTCCCCTCGATCACTAAGCATACGGTTATGTATATGATAAGTATAAGATGAGATAAAGACAAGTAGCGATCCTAAGTTTTTCCCTTGATCGCGAATTATGTAGAGAAAGACGGCGATCGTAGGAATCCCCAAGATTGCCAAGAGTAGGCACGGCGACCCTAGGTTTCCCCCGTGGTTGCCAACAGTAGGTTGGGCTGGAGCTCACTGAGACATTATGTCTCATCCCAATCCTTCTGGTGCAGGTTTACAGGTTAGCAAGAGATGTTCATGAAGATCTTCAGGAAGACGTTGGATGGAGTGCAGTTGCTCGTCATGGACAAGCTCAGGAGGTTTACAGAATGTATAAGTATATGAAAATGTTTTTTATGATATTTGGATAATTGTATAAATGAGCCAATTGTACTCATTCAGTAGTTTGTATATATGTTTATTATTGAAAATTTTAATGTATCCGGTATCAAACTAATACACATGCTAAATATTCTAGATAATTTAGTATGGGTGTTACACTCATTAATTAGTGTTCTGAGCAATTAAAAGTCTCATTACTTTGTGTTCTGAGCAGAGAAGTCTCATTACTTTGTGTTCTGAGCATTGGAAGCCTCTTGACTTAGTGTCTTGAGCATTAGAAGTCTCTTACTAGGTGTTTGAGCATTGAAGTCTCATTACTTTGTGTTCTGAGCAATTGTAATCAGTTTGATTATAGTTCAAATCTCTTGTTAGTAACAAGGGGACTAGACTACTTCCAACTTGTGGAAGGAACTAGTATAAAAATATCTTGTGTCTCTCTTTCCCTCTCTCTTTACATTTGAATCCGCTGCATAAACTCTTTGATAAAAGTTCAGAACCTGATTCTGAACTTAACATAATTTTTGAGAAAGGAAAAACTGCCCACACACAATTCAACCCCCCCTTCTTGCGTGTTTTTCTCACCTTCAGTTGGTATCAGAGCTCCGGTTCTGATATTCAATCACTTAACAGCGAGTCAGTGAGATCCTGAGAAAAACATGTCAAGTGGTTCCCCTCCACCCACTCCTAGACCGCAAAGAGGTACTGGTACTTCTACATCATATTCATATGACTATGGTACTGAAGAAAGAAAATCCAGGTCACACAATAAACCCCCAATGTTTACTGGTGTCATACCCCATTTTTTGACTCATATTTTTTATGGGTGTTGTTTTTTATTACCTTTTATTATTTTATTATTGCTATAATATTTTATATCATCATCATTATCCTTAACATTATTATTTTATTTTCCTTTAATAATATTATTTTATTACTATTAGTTTTTATCTTTTAATATTATTAAGTTTTATTTACAATCATCATTATTTATTGTCATTACTATTTTTATTCATTTTTATTGCCATTTGCATTTTTATCATTATTATTATCATTATATATTATTATTATTTTCCCCATTTTTTACCTTTTATTTTTTAATACAAAAATTAAAAAAAGTGGAGTTCGCAGTGCGAACTCACCTTCGCACTGCGACCTCTGCGAAAATTCTGCAGATTTTTATATAGTTGTTTATCCTTTTTGCTTTCAACTACAATTATCATTAGTAGCATTATTACTTGTATTCTTGCTATTTTGTGACTGATTTGGTGCAGCAAGGCAAAAATTAATGTGTGACATTAAAGGTTAAAGGAAAGAGGAACTTTCTTCCAACCTCTCATGTGATCAAACAAATTGGCTATCCTTGGTCAGTTTTTGTCCCCCCAAATTGACCCCTCACCCAACCTAAACATGCCAGCCAGCTGCTTGATCCACTTCCTTCCCTTTTTCCCTGCCAAAACCAGTCAATCACAAGTGGTTTATGTTGCAAAAAAGGCTGTGTGACCTGCCCTGTTTTGACCTGAATTTCTCCTCCCACACATAAGCCCACATGCTGATTTTGATTCCCCCAATCTCCCTGTACATGGCAGTACACGTTTTGATTGTTTGACCTTCCAAGATTGCAAGGATTGATCCCAAGAATCATCCCTTTTGCAGCTGCCCTGTTTTACAGATTTTGCCATCATTACCTTCTAGAATCAATGGCATTTGTGGCTGAGATCAGTCAAGACCTTGCCCCTTGGCACAAGGCAAAGCAAGTTCTATCCATTAGCATTAAATGCAAAGTGATCTAGCCTGAGTTTAGCTCATGATCAGCTAGTGTTTTAGGATTTTGTTCATCATTATTCATCATTGCAAAGATTTGCATTTATGCCTATAAAAGGAAGGGCAAGGCATAAGGATCACACACAACTGAATACATTGAAAACCAGTCAAAAACATACCAATCCAGAGAGCCAACACACACGAAATTCACACCAAAAATCCCTTGTATTGCAACACAAAACCAGTTCATCACAAACACTTTGAACCTTGTTCATAACCTTTCACAAAGTAAGCAAGCTACTTCCAGTCTTAATCAGGCATTGCTAGGAGTTCTGTAAGTCTCCTATAACTTTTCTTTTCTATTGTATATGCTATTTACATATCTTGCTTTGTCCAATTTTGCTTTGTGAACCAAAACCTCCTTTGAACCCCAAAAAGGACCTCAAAGGGGCCAAGCTTTAAAACTGTGTTTTTTCACCCTTTTTTCTTCCTTTTTGTCAAGTTTCTTAACCTCCTTTAGGTTCTGAATCTTGCTTAGAAGCAGTTTCTGAACTTCTGTTCAGAAACAGCTTCTGAGTTAAGAAATTCGCATACTTCGCATAGCCAAGCCTTGCTCGCACTGCGAACACACCAGAACCTGACTTCGCAGAGCCAAGTTCTGGTTGCTCTGCGAAGTATGTGAAATTCAGAATATGAATCAGGCATTCAAATGTCAAATTTTTGGGATTCTAGCCCTTGATTCAGAACCTAAAGAGGGTTAAAACCATTTTGGTCCAAACCCAACTCATAATCATGCACAACTTTGAAGATTTCACAAGTTCGTGCGACAAAATTTGAATAACTTGTGAAACAAGTTATGTTCTCAACAATTTCAAAACCAAGTTTGAGCAACAAGCTAAGTTCGTCTATTTCATAAAACAAACTTGAACAACCATGTTGTTCATGATTTTCAATCCAAACGCGAACTTAAGCCGAGTTTGCTCACTCTTTTTTACCAAGCTCGGATTGAGCCGAACTTGTGAACTTCCCAACGTTTTGCATGTTTTATGATTGTGTTTGCCATTCAAACTTGAACCAAACTTGTTCTTGAGTTTCAATAACTTAGGCAACAAGTAACGTTCATGATTTTTAGTAAAACCGAACAACAAATTTGTTCGTGTCGTTTTTCTTTTCTTTAACTTTCCTTTTAAAGCTTTGGTTCCCTTTGAGATTCCTTAGTGTAACAAAACCAAACTTGAATGAAACGGGAATGGCTTGACGTATGTCTCCCCAAACCTCGATTGCACGAATGCGTGACGTATGTCTCGTCGCTCGGGCAATCGTCATTCCACCCTTGACGCGTCTAGCACGCTCAACTTTCCATTGGCCCCCTTTGTGGCCATTTTTACCCTTTTCTTGGCCCTCGTGGTCAATCCGAACCTTTCGCGCCTTGCGCGTTTTATTTTTACGCCTTGCGCGAATCTTTCGCCTCCGTGCGTTTGTCTTTTGTTTATTTCTTTTAAAACATTCACGCCTCGCGCGAGCTTATCGCCTAGCGTCCATCTTTCACCATTTTAAAACTTTGTACGTCTTCGTACGTTTTTAAAACCTTTGCTCACGTCCGAGCGTAAAACTTTTTCATCAAATCATTTACTTTCATGCATTGTCGTCAGTGGCCAGCTCGGCAACAACCCGAGCAGCTGACTTTTACTTTCTTGTCGTCAATGGCCAGCTCGGCAACAACCCGAGCAGTTGACATTTATTTTCACTACTTTTTCTTTATTTTCAAACTTTTTCGCTCGGACGCGATCAAACCTTTTTTAACTAAAACGAACCAACATACAAACGTTTTTCTACCAAAGAACTACGTACGCTTTGAATTCTCCGACTACCGGGAGATACGTAGGAGCAAGATCGACATCTTGTCAAGCCCATTAATAAAAAATCTGTTTTTCCCTTTTCGTTTGTTTTTATCTCTTTCTTTACCCCGCATTATGTCTTTTATATATTTCCTTTTATACATATTTAAACACGTAAGTAAAACATCGAACCATTTTAAGCCTAAGCCGACTAAGAGGTTCCCGTTGAGTACAACGGATGTGAGGGGTGCTAATACCTTCCCCTCGCATAATCGACTTTCGAACCTAAAATCTCTTTTCTCAAGGTAATTTAGAACTTTTTTCCTTTTTCCCCGAAAAATTAAAAGTTCAGTCGTAATTTAGAATTAGTGATTCAAAGCTTCCCCAATAGCTTGACATCCGAAATTCGACGCGACAGAAATGGCGACTTCACTGGGGAAATGCATAAAACACTTTGTTTTTGCATAAACGAGTCAAGCCTATCTCAGTCGGCTTTTAGGCTAATTTGGTTCATTTTACCTACGTGTTTATATCTTCTTGTCATTATTTGTTTTGTTTATTCTTATACTTTACATATATATATATATATATCATTTGTGCTTCATATTCATATATATCTCAATTGTGGGGGTTACTTGAGCGATGTTACTCCACATTGTTCGGGTTAATGCCGGACGTGTGAGGCTCTCTACCCGAGCTCGAGAAAAAACTAAGTTAGCAGGAGGTTGTGTGCGGAAGCCCGCGTTGACGTATGTCCGTGAGGTAGGATGCCCAACCCCGCTTAGACGAGATTCTCATATGGAATTAATTGAAGTCATGTCGACGTATGTCCATAGACAACCCTAATTCCATATGAGGTTAATGACTCTAAGGACCTCTTCTTAGGAATCTTACCTATTAGAGCCTACACGTGAGGATGGGGGAAATTTTGAACCTACATATCACACCCATGCATATCATGCATTTACATTCATGGAAAATAATTTTCGCATATCACTTTGCTTTATAGGAATTTAAAAAGAACAAATCAAATATTAGCAAAGAGAAACATGGATTCCGGAAATAAAAGTACGCTCGCTTTCAAAGTTAAGGCTCCTAGGGTGGAAAGTTTGTTAGCCTTAAGCAAGAGGCTCTCCCCGGTCAACAAGAGTATTTTTGAGGCAAGCTATGGATTGATACAAAATCTCCTACACCTAAACCTATCACAATTATTCCTAACCAAGAAACGGAGGAACTCAAAGCTAAAATTCAAGAACTCCAAGGCAAAAACGGAGACTTAGAATTAAAGCACCTCCAAGCTTTAGGAGAAATTACTAGGACGAAGAGAGATCGTGATGAAGTATCACATTCTCTCCTAGTATGCCAAAAACGGCTAAGGATCTCCGAAGGGAAGAGAAATTGGATAGGAGGCGGCTTGGTTAGTGCGGATGCCAACCTTGTGGCCAAGGACGAAGAGTTGGAAAGAATCTTGCATTCCAACCAAGAGCTCAAGAAGTTCGGCGAACTAGCTATCGAAGCTCAACGGAAATGGAGGTTGAAGTTTCAAGAGAAAAATCAACAGCTCCAAGAAGTGGTCAAAGACTACAAAGAGCAGCTTCAAGCCGAACGCGTCCAACGGCAAAGACACGAGAGCCTTTCTCATCAAGGGAAGCTACATTGCAATCGCCTCGAGGCGGACATCAAGAAATTCGAAGAATACTTCGATAAGATTGCAAGAGAGCATGAGAATCACATTGCACGACTCCTCGATGAGATTAGGCATGCAAATATCCAGCTAGCCCAACGCAAGGAAGTGATTGAGTTGTATGGCAAGATGCCTCCCGACTAAGTGAGGACTTCACTAGATTAGTCGCATTCTCAAACTTAGTCATCGCCGAGCTTCCGAAGAAACTTGCAAAGGCCGAGATGGTCGTGCCATACTTTGTCATCCCTACGGAAATTCAAGAATTTATGAAGTTCTGCAAGAACACATTAGATTTCTATAGGGAGGAAATAAGCAAGGCCGAGAGGCGAGCGGCTATTTGATTTGTATTAGCATTAGTTACACCTTGTAATCTCGATGTTATTAAATCAAATATATTTTGACAATGTTAATTTTCCGGTTTCAAATACTTTAAATTGCTAATATTAATTATTCACTTTTGAATTTCCTTATAAAGCAAAGCAAAAATTTTTTCATGCATACATCATCCATTATCATGCATACAGTCATCCTCGAGTCCAAGCTCATTTCCCTTTTTCTTATCCTCAGGATTTCTTATAATCCAAATTGAGTCTTCAGTGTCTGCATTCTCTCCGCAACACTACGTGTCTTCTTGTAAGAAAAGTGGCTCATCCTCCCGAGGCAACTCACTCCTACAATACCCGAGCGACCCTAAAGAGGAAAATGGAAAACCTCGAGCAAGAGAATCAAGATCTTCGTGAAGAAGTAACATCTATGAGAACTGAAATGGAAAAACTAACGGAGTTAGTAAAACTACTAGCGGCCGCACAAATCCCGGCACCTCCTCCTCCTTTTAGCTCCCAGGCTCCAGCACTAGCTTCTACTTTAACTCCGCCCTTACATGATGGAATTCAGCGCTACACTAAACCCCCCGGTTGCACATGGGGTATGCCATTTGGGTTTGGCGAAGAATCCGTCCCTATTCCAACTACCTTTCAAGAAGCCCCGGTCATTCAACCCGAGGTTACCTTTACTCAGGCTGCTGCGGCCTTCACTACACCAGTGGTTCACACCACTCAAGGATATTACGGGCCGATCTTTCACGCTGAAAGTTTAGGCGCCCAGGATAGGATGGCGGACTTCATTGAGAAATTCGATGAGATGCAAAAGGAGATTAAGGCCCTCCGAGGGAAAGATTTATTCGGGAAGGACGCCCATGATCTCTGCCTAGTACCCAATGTCAAGATCCCTCCTAAATTCAAGGTACCGGATTTTGAGAAGTACAAAGGGAATACTTGCCCGCAAAGTCACTTGGTAATGTACGCAAGAAAGATGTCGACGCAAACCGACAACCATCAGCTGCTCATTCATTATTTCCAAGACAGCTTAACCGGTGCCACTTTAAAGTGGTACATGGGTTTGGATAGTACCAAAATCCAAACCTTTAATGACTTGGGAGAGGCGTTTGTCCGCCAATACAAATATAATTTGGACATGGCCCCGGACCGGGACCAACTCCGGGCTATGACCCAAAAGGACAAAGAGACCTTTAAGGAGTACGCACAAAGATGGAGAGAGATAGCGGCTCAGATCAGCCCGTCTCTAGAAGAAAAGGAAATGACCAAGATATTTTTAAATACCCTTGGTTCCTTTTACTATGAACGAATGGTTGCCAGTGCGCCAAGTGACTTCACCGAGATGGTAAGCATGGGCGTACGATTGGAAGATGCGGTCCGAGAAGGACGCTTAATAAAGGAAAGTGCTCCGTCTAGTAGCACAAAGAGATTTGGGGGTAGCTACCCAAGGAAGAAAGAGCAAGATATCGGCATGATTGGTCACGGAGGACCTCATCAAGGGTACTCAGCATATCCGCATGTCTCTGCTATCTCACCTGCCATCTCTACGCCTCCAAATTACCAAGTTCAAGTCCCGCAAGGATCTCTCCCTCAATATCAGCAATCCTATCAACAACAGCATCCGCAAAATTCACAACAATCATACCAGCAGCCTCGCCCACAAGGTCAGCAGCAATTCCGACCTCAAGCACCTCAACAGCCCTTCAACCATCAGAATCGCCCAAGAGCGGCATTCGATCCGATACCCATGAAGTACGCGGACCTGCTCCCGGCTTTACTTGCGAGAAATCTCGTACAAACAAGAAGCACCACCTCCCGTACCAAGTGAATTACCTCCATGGTATCGACATGACCTTACATGCGCATACCATCAAGGGGCATCAGGCCACGACGTTGAACGTTGCCTTGCTTTAAAGAATGAGGTCCAGAAGCTAGTCCGTACCAAAGTATTGACCTTCAAGGACTCAAACCCAAGTGTCCAAACTAACCCGCTGCCGAATCATGGTCCCTCAATCAACATGGTTCAAGAATACCAAGGAACTCATCCTATTTTGAAAGTCCAAAACATCAGGACTCCCTTGGTTCCATTACACATCGGAATGTGTAAAGCAGCTGTGTTCGAGCACGATCATGCAAAGTGTGAAGAGTGTTCAGTAAGTCCTCAAGGATGTGTGCAAATCCAAAATGACATACAAGGACTAATGGACAAGAAAAAGCTCGTTGTCACCCAAAAGGACGAAAGGGTATGTGTCATAATTCCGGAGTTCGATACCCCGGAACATTTGGAGGTAGCCTTCAGCAGCCAAGAGCCTGCCACTACTCCACTTGTAATCTGTTTACCCGGGCCTGCCCCATACACTTCCAACAAAGCAGTCCCTTATAAGTACCTTGCAACCATGATAAACAACGGCCAAGAGACGCCTATTCCTCCCTTAGCCCCTGTTGATAATATCACGGACAGCAGTAAAGTACTAAGGAGCGGACATGTTCTTCCCACAATAGTCCAAGAGAAGGTCAATACTCCAACCTTTAAACCGAAGCCAACCCAAGACTCCTGCACAAGCCAAGAGATGGGTCAATCCAGTGGGGTAAAAGCCGATTCAGATCTTGATGAAGTATTGAAGCTAATCAAGAAAAGCGAATACAAGGTCGTGGATCAGTTGTTGCAAACACCTTCCAAGATCTCTATGCTATCCTTGTTGTTAAACTCCGATGCACATAGAGAATCATTGATGAGGTTCTTGGACCAAGCCTTTGTGGAGCACGACATAACCCTCGGCCAATTCGGAGGCATCGTCGGAAACATCACTGTTTGCAATAGCTTAAGCTTTAGTGATGAGGAACTCCCGGAGCAAGGAAGACACCATAATTTGGCATTACATATATCGGTAAACTGCAAGTCGGATGCTTTATCAAATGTACTTGTAGACACCGGCTCTTCATTGAACGTAATGGCCAAAACAACCCTTGACCAGCTTTCTTACCAGGGGACCCCCATGAGACCAAGTGGGGTAGTTGTTAAAGCCTTTGATGGCTCGAAGAAATCAGTAATCGGGGAGGTGGATTTACCTATTACCATTGGACCATCTGTCTTCCAAATAACCTTTCAAGTAATGGACATACAAGCAGCGTATAGTTGTTTGTTAGGTCGACCATGGATCCACGAGGCCGGAGCAGTGACATCCACACTGCATCAAAAACTGAAGTTTGTGAAGAATGGGAAGCTAGTTACAGTGGGAGGAGAGGAGGCTCTATTAATCAGCCATTTGTCAGCTTTCTCGTTCATCGGTGCTGATATCGTTGACGGGACATCATTCCAAGGTCTTTCCTTAGAAGATGAGAGTGCCACAAAGAAGGAAGCGTCCATGTCTTCTTTCAAGAGCGCACAAAGAGCAGTGCAAGATGACTTACTCCCAGATTGGGGAAGGACAATAAGTCTGCCGGAGCGTAAGCATAGAGAAGGTTTAGGTTTCACTCCAACTACAAGAGTTACCAAACCAAGAACTAACATTGAGCCGCTCGAGAACATTTTTCGTAGCGCCAGCTTTATTCACCCCGCAAAGGAAACCAACGCCATCACTGAAGATGGGCCGGAAGAAGCAGCATCTGCCCATGTAACGCCCGGAGGAGCTTGTCGCAATTGGGTTGCCATCGATGTTCCCTCTGTTATTCAGTCTTCCAAGTAATGTGTTTGTCTATTTTATCTTTTTCGAAAAAAAAAACCCTTTCGCCTCGCCCGAAGCGAAAGGAGACTCATGTAGGGCTTGTTTAATATACTATCATCAATAAGTAAAAATCGTTGTTTATATTACAACTTCCACGTATTTATACGTTGTCCTTTTCTTTTTATTTTCAATATCAAAACCCAAAAAAAAAAAAAACATTTTTCATTTTAATTTCAGAGAGTCTGCATTTTTTCTTTTATTAAAATCAATCATCCATTACATGCAGACTAAGCACCCATAAACCCGTTGAACTCCTTAACCCTAGACTCCCTCCAAACTTTGAATTCCCTGTTTACGAAGCGGAAGAGGAAGAGGATGAAGAGATCCCGGATGAGATCAAGCGCCTACTAGAACAAGAGAGGAAGACCATTCAGCCTCACGAGGAAACAATAGAGGTCATCAACTTGGGTTCAGAAGAAGAAAAGAAAGAGGTTAAGATAGGAGCGTTATTGGATGCGCCTGTCAAAAAGAAAATAATCAAGCTTCTTGAAGAGTATGTGGATATCTTTGCATGGTCATATCAAGATATGCCAGGATTGGATCCTGAGATTGTGGAGCACCACTTACCTCTAAAACCGGAATGTTCGCCAGTCAAGCAGAAGTTGAGAAGAACTCGCCCTGACATGGCTCTTAAGATCAAAGAGGAAGTGCAAAAGCAAATTAATGCTGGATTTCTCGTTACCTCGGAATATCCTCAATGGTTGGCCAACATAGTACCAGTTCCCAAGAAGGATGGAAAAGTCAGAATGTGTGTCGACTATCGAGATTTAAACAAGGCTAGCCCGAAGGACGACTTCCCGTTACCTCACATTGACATATTGGTCGACAACACCGCCAAATCCAAGGTTTTCTCCTTCATGGACGGTTTCTCAGGATATAATCAGATTAAAATGGCTATCGAAGATAGAGAAAAAACGTCTTTCATCACACCTTGGGGCACTTTCTGCTATCAAGTGATGCGTTTTGGCCTAACGAATGCGGGTGCTACCTACCAAAGGGGCATGGCTGCTCTCTTCCACGACATGATACACAAAGAAATCGAAGTATATGTCGACGACATGATTGTCAAATCAAGAACGGAAGAAGAGCATGTCGAATATTTGTCAAAGATGTTTCAGCGCCTGAGAAAATATCGGCTACGCCTGAACCCCAACAAATGTACGTTCGGCGTGAGATCAGGAAAACTCCTAGGTTTCATTGTCAGTCAAAAGGGTATCGAGGTAGATCCCGATAAAGTCAAAGCCATCAGAGAAATGCCTGCTCCTCAAACCGAGAAACAAGTAAGGGGATTTCTAGGACGTTTAAACTACATCTCTAGATTCATATCCCATATGACAGCCACTTGTGGACCCATCTTCAAGCTGCTCCGCAAAAATCAAGAAGTGGTACGGACAGAAGATTGCCAAAAAGCTTTTGAGAGCATCAAAGAATACCTACTAGAACCTCCAATACTTATTCCTCCAGTCGAAGGAAGACCATTGATCATGTACTTAACCGTGTTGGAGGACTCTATGGGATGTGTACTCGGACAACAAGATGAAACCGGTAGAAAAGAGCACGCCGTCTACTACCTAAGTAAGAAATTTACGGACTGCGAGTCCCGATACTCTCTACTTGAAAAGACTTGCTGCGCACTAGCATGGGCTGCTAGGCGTCTTCGCCACTACATGCTTAGTCATACTACTTGGTTGATATCCAAGATGGATCCAATCAAGTACATCTTTGAAAAACCCGCCTTAACCGGAAGGATTGCCCGTTGGCAAATGTTGTTATCAGAATACGACATCGAGTACCACACTCAGAAAGCTATCAAAGCCAGCATTCTCGCTGACCATTTGGCTCATCAACCAATTGAGGATTATCAACCAATCAAGTTTGACTTCCCCGATGAAGAAATCATGTACCTAAAGATGAAGGATTATGACGAGCCACTATTCGGCGAGGGTCCAGATCCCGAATCTAAATGGAAGTTAATCTTTGATGGAGCCGTCAATGTCTATGGTAACGGAATTGGAGCAGTCATCGTCACCCCAGAGGGCAAGCATCTCCCCTTTGCTGCAAGACTATCATTCGACTGTACAAACAATATGGCAGAGTATGAAGCTTGTATATTAGGAATTGAGGAAGCCATCGATCTAAGGATCAAGAACCTCGACATTTATGGAGACTCAGCTCTTGTGATTAATCAAATCAATGGAGATTGAGAAACTCGCCATACCAGCTTGATCCCTTACAAAGATTACGCAAGGCGCTTGTTAACCTTTTTCAACAAAGTCAAGCTGCACCACATTCCTCGAGACGAGAATCAAATGGCGGATGCTCTAGCGACCTTATCTTCAATGTATGAGGTCAGTCGCCGGAATGAAATTCCAACAATCAAGGTTCAGCACCTCGAAAGGCCCGCACATATATTTGCAGCCGAAGCAGTCATAGATGATAAACCATGGTTCCATGACATCAAATGTTTCCTCCAAAAGCAAGAGTACCCGCATGGGGCATCCAACAAGGATAAGAAAACTCTGCGAAGATTAGCCGGCAGTTTCTTTTTAAACGGAGAAGTTTTATACAAGAGGAATTTTGATATGGTGTTGCTCAGATGTGTTGATGAGCAAGAAGCAGACCTCATAATGCATGAAATACATGAAGGCTCCTTCGGAACCCATTCCAGTGGGCACACAATGGCTAGGAAAATCTTAAGAGCCGGGTATTATTGGATGACCTTGGAAAGCGATTGCTACAAGCATGCCAGGAAATGCCACAAATGTCAAATCTATGCGGACAAGATTCACATGCCACCAACGGCTCTGAATGTCCTCTCATCACCATGGCCTTTCTCCATGTGGGGCATTGACATGATTGGTAAGATCGAACCCAAAGCTTCTAATGGACATCGCTTCATCTTAGTGGCAATCGACTACTTTACCAAATGGGTTGAGGCTGCATCATATGCCAACGTCACCAAACAAGTGGTGGTCCGATTTATTAAGAATCATATCATCTGTCGATATGGTATTCCCAGCAAGATCATCACCGACAATGGGACCAACTTGAATAACAAAATGATGAAGGAACTATGCAAAGAGTTCAAGATCGAACATCATAACTCTTCTCCTTATAGACCTCAGATGAATGGTGCGGTTGAAGTTGCAAACAAAAACATCAAGAAGATAGTGCAAAAGATGGTAGTCTCGTACAAGGATTGGCATGAGATGCTACCATATGCCTTACATGGATACCGTACCTCAGTACGTACATCGACAGGGGCAACCCCTTTCTCTTTAGTATACGGCATGGAAGCAGTGCTCCCCGTAGAAGTCGAAATCCCGTCATTGAGAATCTTGATGGAGGCTAAGTTATCAGAGGCTGAATGGTGTCAAAACAGATACGATCAGTTGAATTTAATCGAGGAGAAACGCATGACAGCTTTATGTCATGGACAACTGTACCAACAAAGAATGAAACAAGCTTTCGACAAAAAAGTTCGTCCTCGGGAAATCCAAGAAGGAGACCTCGTGCTCAAAAGGATCCTATCCTTTCAACCTGACTCTAGGGGCAAATGGACACCTAACTATGAAGGCCCTTACGTCGTCAAGAGAGTATTCTCCGGAGGAGCCTTGATTCTCACAACAATGGATGGTGAGGATTTTCAGCGTCCTGTGAACTCCGATGTAGTCAAGAAATATTTTGTCTAAAAACAAAAGAATAGCTCGGTAAGTCGAAAACCTGAGAGGGCGGCTTAAGCAAAAAAGAGCGTCTCGGTGGACTGAAAACCTGAAAGGGCGGTCCAGGCAAAAATTAGAGACATAAAACAAAAATAGCTATCCTGATAGGTCAAGCATCTGAAAGGATGACCTATGCAAAAATTAAGGATCAAAAGACAAGGTAACTACATCGGATTGGTCGTGATCTACTCGGGACACATCAATTATCTGAAGACTCCGAATCGGAAGCATCTAGACAGAGAATTCAAAGTTATTAGGGATACTAGTGGCCATCGTGTTCAAATGTACCCTTCCCTTTATATATTACCCTTTTTAAGCCTTGTAAGATTTGTGGAGCCACGCCTTTGGCAGGCTACCACCCCTTTGATAAATTTCATTTCCCAACTTTCTTTACATCTTTTGTCATGTTTCTTTCTTTCGTTTATTCTTGATGATAGTACTTAAACAAAAAAAAAAAAACTTTTTCAAAATTTATTACATGAGTCTTTCATTGTTTTTTCAAGTAACAAACACATTCCTTTTCGAACTTGCGAATACTCGGAGTGAACATCAATGTCTATCCTTAAAGCAGATAACGCTTCGCAGGCCAAGCATGGTCAATCAAAAAAAGAAAAAGGAATTCCCCAACGGAATCCTTAGTGAATTAATCAAAAGATTCCCCGGTGAGTTAAGAGCCCGAATGGACCCTTCAGGCAAAGACCAAGGTATAAGCATTCCCGACGGAATCGCCAGTTCTTCTCTCCAGCGGATTAGCATAGTCCCCAATGGACTACCAATTCCCCAGGAAGTCAGTATTTGTTCTATTCTCGCAAGCCCAATTACCATTGGCATCAAAAGCTGGGTATCGATCATGTTTCCAAAATGATCCGTATATCCCCAGTGAATTCACGAGCGAAGCCCAATCTTATTGGCATACCCCCAGTGGAGTCTTACGTCATCCAAGCCCGACTTTGCTCGGCATTCAAACCATAGTTCCGCGGCGTCCCACGTGATGTCTGTCATCCCTCAGGTCAGCATAATTCATGCAGCATATCATAATCATTCATTAGCATGCATCTCACATCAAGGGGCAATTCCCTAACAAACAAGTTGGGTATCCCCAGTACAAATTCATCCCTCACATGACGTCCTCCGTGACAGTCGTACATTCATGCATTCATACATATGCATACAGCATGTCATACATGGTTATTTCTAACCATCATGAGTCTCACCAAACAATCGCGAGCAATTCGTGAATTCTTTTTTCCCAGTGTCATCCCCAGTCCTTCTGGTTCAGAGATGTCATCCTTTCACGCCAAGTGGCAGTTCAAACGAACAGCTTGTGCGTCTCTTTGTCAAATCTTTACGCCAAGTGGCAGTTCTTTAATGAACAGCTTGTGCGTACTCCCCAGTGTTGTGCCAAGTGGCAAGTTCTTCAATGAACAGCTTGTGCATTCTTTCTCCCCGATTGAAGGGGCATTTTTTGTAAGGAACGGCTTGTCAGCCGCATCCCCAGTGTCGTCAATGGCAAGTTCGGCAACATCCGAACAGTTGACATTTCTTTTTCCTGTCGTCAATGGCAAGTTCGGCAACATCCGAACAGTTGACATTTTATCTTCTGTCGTCAATGGCAAGTTCGGCAACATCCGAACAGTTGACATTTCTTTTTCCTGTCGTCAATGGCAAGTTCGGCAACATCCGAACAGTTGACATTTTATTTTCCCGTCGTCAATGGCAAGTTCGGCAACATCCGAACAGTTGACATTCTTTTCATTCTTTTGTCGCCAGTGGCCAGTTCGGCAACAACCCGAACAGCTGGCATTTACCTTTTCATTCTTTGTTGTCAGTGACAGTTCGGTGACCACCCGACTAGCTGACACCTATCCCCAGTGTGGTCTTCCTTTTTGTCATCTTTGCATTCATGTTTACATTCAAGCATTCATAACATTTGCATTGCATGCATTTATAGCATTTATAACCCGGGAAAATATTTAGTCAAAAAATGGCGTACTCTATATTTAAGTCTCTTCGGCCCGTCCATTTCAAATCACATTTTCAACCTCCGGGACGAAGAAACTTAAATAGGGGCATCTGTCATACCCCATTTTTTTACTCATATTTTTTATGGGTGTTGTTTTTTATTACCTTTTATTATTTTATTATTGCTATAATATTTTATTTTATTTTATATCATCATCATTATCCTTAACATTATTATTTTATTTTCCTTTAATAATATTATTTTATTACTATTAGTTTTTATCTTTTAATATTATTAAGTTTTATTTACAATCATCATTATTTATTGTCATTACTATTTTTATTCATTTTTATTGCCATTTGCATTTTTATCATTATTATTATCATTATATATTATTATTATTTTCCCCATTTTTTACCTTTTATTTTTTAATACAAAAATTAAAAAAAGTGGAGTTCGCAGTGCGAACTCACCTTCGCACTGCGACCTCTGCGAAAATTCTGCAGATTTTTATATAGTTGTTTATCCTTTTTGCTTTCAACTACAATTATCATTAGTAGCATTATTACTTGTATTCTTGCTATTTTGTGACTGATTTGGTGCAGCAAGGCAAAAATTAATGTGTGACATTAAAGGTTAAAGGAAAGAGGAACTTTCTTCCAACCTCTCATGTGATCAAACAAATTGGCTATCCTTGGTCAGTTTTTGTCCCCCCAAATTGACCCCTCACCCAACCTAAACATGTCAGCCAGCTGCTTGATCCACTTCCTTCCCTTTTTCCCTGCCAAAACCAGTCAATCACAAGTGGTTTATGTTGCAAAAAAGGCTGTGTGACCTGCCCTGTTTTGACCTGAATTTCTCCTCCCACACATAAGCCCACATGCTGATTTTGATTCCCCCAATCTCCCTGTACATGGCAGTACACGTTTTGATTGTTTGACCTTCCAAGATTGCAAGGATTGATCCCAAGAATCATCCCTTTTGCAGCTGCCCTGTTTTACAGATTTTGCCATCATTACCTTCTAGAATCAATGGCATTTGTGGCTGAGATCAGTCAAGACCTTGCCCCTTGGCACAAGGCAAAGCAAGTTCTATCCATTAACATTAAATGCAAAGTGATCTAGCCTGAGTTTAGCTCATGATCAGCTAGTGTTTTAGGATTTTGTTCATCATTATTCATCATTGCAAAGATTTGCATTTATGCCTATAAAAGGAAGGGCAAGGCATAAGGATCACACACAACTGAATACATTGAAAACCAGTCAAAAACATACCAATCCAGAGAGCCAACACACACGAAATTCACACCAAAAAGCCCTTGTATTGCAACACAAAACCAGTTCATCACAAACACTTTGAACCTTGTTCATAACCTTTCACAAAGTAAGCAAGCTACTTCCAGTCTTAATCAGGCATTGCTAGGAGTTCTGTAAGTCTCCTATAACTTTTCTTTTCTATTGTATATGCTATTTACATATCTTGCTTTGTCCAATTTTGCTTTGTGAACCAAAACCTCCTTTGAACCCCAAAAAGGACCTCAAAGGGGCCAAGCTTTAAAACTGTGTTTTTTCACCCTTTTTTCTTCCTTTTTGTCAAGTTTCTTAACCTCCTTTAGGTTCTGAATCTTGCTTAGAAGCAGTTTCTGAACTTCTGTTCAGAAACAACTTCTGAGTTAAGAAATTCGCATACTTCGCAGAGCCAAGCCTTGCTCGCACTGCGAACACACCAGAACCTGACTTCGCAGAGCCAAGTTCTGGTTGCTCTGCGAAGTATGTGAAATTCAGAATATGAATCAGGCATTCAAATGTCAAATTTTTGGGATTCTAGCCCTTGATTCAGAACCTAAAGAGGGTTAAAACCATTTTGGTCCAAACCCAACTCATAATCATGCACAACTTTGAAGATTTCACAAGTTCATGCGACAAAATTTGAATAACTTGTGAAACAAGTTATGTTCTCAACAATTTCAAAACCAAGTTTGAGCAACAAGCTAAGTTCGTCTATTTCATAAAACAAACTTGAACAACCATGTTGTTCATGATTTTCAATCCAAACGCGAACTTAAGCCGAGTTTGCTCACTCTTTTTTACCAAGCTCGGATTGAGCCGAACTTGTGAACTTCCCAACGTTTTGCATGTTTTATGATTGTGTTTGCCATTCAAACTTGAACCAAACTTGTTCTTGAGTTTCAATAACTTAGGCAACAAGTAACGTTCATGATTTTTAGTAAAACCGAACAACAAATTTGTTCGTGTCGTTTTTCTTTTCTTTAACTTTCCTTTTAAAGCTTTGGTTCCCTTTGAGATTCCTTAGTGTAACAAAACCAAACTTGAATGAAACGGGAATGGCTTGACGTATGTCTCCCCAAACCTCGATTGCACGAATGCGTGACGTATGTCTCGTCGCTCGGGCAATCGTCATTCCACCCTTGACGCGTCTAGCACGCTCAACTTTCCATTGGCCCCCTTTGTGGCCATTTTTACCCTTTTCTTGGCCCTCGTGGTCAATCCGAACCTTTCGCGCCTTGCGCGTTTTATTTTTACGCCTTGCGCGAATCTTTCGCCTCCGTGCGTTTGTCTTTTGTTTATTTCTTTTAAAACATTCACGCCTCGCGCGAGCTTATCGCCTAGCGTCCATCTTTCACCATTTTAAAACTTTGTACGTCTTCGTACGTTTTTAAAACCTTTGCTCACGTCCGAGCGTAAAACTTTTTCATCAAATCATTTACTTTCATGCATTGTCGTCAGTGGCCAGCTCGGCAACAACCCGAGCAGCTGACTTTTACTTTCTTGTCGTCAATGGCCAGCTCGGCAACAACCCGAGCAGTTGACATTTATTTTCACTACTTTTTCTTTATTTTCAAACTTTTTCGCTCGGACGCGATCAAACCTTTTTTAACTAAAACGAACCAACATACAAACGTTTTTCTACCAAAGAACTACGTACGCTTTGAATTCTCCGACTACCGGGAGATACGTAGGAGCAAGATCGACATCTTGTCAAGCCCATTAATAAAAAATCTATTTTTCCCTTTTCGTTTGTTTTTATCTCTTTCTTTACCCCGCATTATGTCTTTTATATATTTCCTTTTATACATATTTAAACACGTAAGTAAAACATCGAACCATTTTAAGCCTAAGCCGACTAAGAGGTTCCCGTTGAGTACAACGGATGTGAGGGGTGCTAATACCTTCCCCTCGCATAATCGACTTTCGAACCTAAAATCTCTTTTCTCAAGGTAATTTAGAACTTTTTTCCTTTTTCCCCGAAAAATTAAAAGTTCAGTCGTAATTTAGAATTAGTGATTCAAAGCTTCCCCAATAGCTTGACATCCGAAATTCGACGCGACAACTGGTGACCCAGAAAAGTTCTCATGGTGGAAGAGTAAAATGTACAGCCATATAATTGGTATTGATGATTCACTATGGGATATTATAGAAGATGGAATCATTATTCCAGTTGATGAAGAAGGTGTTGCTGTCAACAGAAGAGGTTTGAGTGATGCAGATGTAACATCCCGCCTAAGACTCGAATATTTATTAATATTGAGACGATGTATCAGAGATGTTTTAAGCAAAGGGCAAATTGGTAAATTGTCAGTTAATGGGTTTATTTATATGGCAAGCGTAATATCCCGTTTAGATGTAACGGTTAACAGTGTTAGAAACTTGTGAAGCAAGCTTGGCGATTCTGTAATTAAGAGGAATGGCAATTTAGTAAATAATTGGAATGAGGAGATTTTTAGAATGAGGAGTAAGATATTTCTTACTATCTTTCCCTCATTCTTCTTCACCCTTCCATTTTCAGCCTCTCTCTCCCTCCCTTCTCCTAGTTACACGCCTCACCCCTCCTTCCTTCACTCATCAAGATTTCATTCCAATTCATGTGAGAAAGAGCATGCTAGCAAGCTTGTGTGGAAAGCTAGTACAAGAGAAAGAAAAGGTAAGAATCACTTTAATCTTCCTTTCTCACTTCAATTTTCGTGCCTATTGTTTGAGCCTAAACCTCTATTTTATCTTGCATGATGATTCTTGAAGAAGAAGAAGTTATGGGTAGAGATTTGGAGTTGGATTGGAGGTAGTTGGAGAAACCCGTATTTGGGGACAGGGCTCCATTTATATGGTAAGAACTCTCTCTCTATAACTCCGAATCAAGTGGTCTTTGATGCTATGGAAAGCTAACAAAATTATCTACGTTTTGGTACCAATTTCGTGAAGTTTGGCTGAGTATTGAAGTCTGGGGACGAGTTTGAAGTCAGGGGTCCGAAACTGCAAATCTGCAGAAATCTTGGTTCTTGTTAGTAAGCCTAGTCTTGGGGAATTTGGAACAAGGTTGAAGTTAAAGGATTAGCTAGCACCAAATCAAGTTTGAGGTGAGTTCCCTTGGGGTTTTAGAACCCACCTTGTTGAATTTTTGATGAATAAGTTGTGTATTGGATAAAATTTGTAATTAGTGCCCAATTCCTCATGTTAGTCAAATTCTTTAGTTAATCATGTTGTAATTTATCAATATGTTTTAGAAGGCTCTTCTCTTGAGCTGTTTTGATGTTGGACATGGTTGGTTTAGCCCAAAGGACTGAAATCACGTTTTGGAAAATGTAGAAATCGGCCACCGAATTGTTATTCAATTTTTCATGATTGTTTCGTAAAATATCGGCCCCCGATTTTATAGGATCGACCCCCGATTTCTGTAAGTTCGGCCCCCGAATTCTTGTAATCGGCCACCGATTTTCATGTCCATTAGAGAATGTTTAGATTAACATAAGGTGAGGATAGGCACACATTGAGGGATGGATACCTTAATCCATAAGTTGGCATAGAAAGGTTATTAACTATGGAATGTTTCCAAATAACCAAGCAAAGGCTTAAGAGAACAATAAGCCTAAGACTATAATTTCATAAGTTATGTATTGGGAATTTGTTCCCCCTAAGAATGTATTATTGTGCCAACTATAGTAAAGTAAAGTAAGTACTTACAAGTACTTAAGATGAGAATTAACGAGAACGATCTATTGCTCTAAGACAGGAACCTATTCTTAGGTTAGGCATTTAAGAATGATTAATTAAGAATGCATTAGATATGCACAAGAAATATGAAACGTAATAGATATGCTTATGAACGAAAGTTAAGAATTTAATGATAAAGATTATACGTGTTCATCAGACTCCGGATTATGCCGGATGGGATTTCTCCGAAAGGGCTATCCACACGTAAGTTATAAGACGATATTAAACGTGTTCATCAGACTCCGGGTTACGCCGGATGGGACTCTTTCGAGAGGATTGTCCACACGTATGTAAAAGATTAAGCATGTCCAGCAGGCTCCGGATTATGCCGGATGAGACTTCTCCGAGAGGGTTGTCTACATGCAAAGATGTGTCCAGCAGGCTCCGGATTATGCCGGATGGGGCTTCACCGAGAGGGTTGCCTACACAAAGATAAGAGGAGTCCGGTGTTAGCCTGATATGATAGGAATTTCACCGGTATGATGGGAGATGTACTTCGGGGTTACTCCACCCGGATGCACTCCGTAAAACGAACCAAGATAATGTATTGTTTGTTCAACGCTAACTTCCAACTTTATGATATGAAAAGATGAATACGAATATGAAATGAATATGTATATTTTATATGTAATACGAGACATGATGATTAGTTCCTAGTGAACGAGATGTGATCATAGGATGTCCCCAAGATCACTACGTATAAGACTGAGATAAGAATAGAGTATGAAATGCATGAGATAAGACAATGAAGCGATCCTAGGTTTTCCCCTGATCGCAATAAATGTAAAGAATGACAGCGATTGTAGGTATCCCCAAGATCGCTAAGAGTAGGCACGGCGACCCTAGGTTTCCCCCGTGGTTGCCAACAGTAGGTTGGGTTGGAGCTCACTGAGACGTATGTCTCACCCCAATCCTTCTGGTGCAGGTTAATAGGTTAGCAAGAGATGTTCATGAAGATCTTCAGGAAGACGCTGGATGGAGTGCAGATGCTCGTCAAGGCAAGCTCAGGAGGTTGACAGATTTGTATATGTATATGAAAATGTATTATGTGATATTTGGATATTTATGTAAACGAGCAAATTGTACTCATTCAGTGGTTTGTATATATATTAATTATTGTAAATTTTAATGTATCCGATATCAGATTAATACGCATGCTAAATATTCTAGATAATTTAGTGTGGGTGTTACAATTGGTATCAGAGCAGGTCGATTCAGACCGTGCCTTGGGTCATTAAAGTTTCAATAAAAGTAGTGGGACCATTGGGTTCCGGATATTGTTCTAAAGGTCACATCTAGTTGAGCCTGATCAACTCAGTCTAGTATATGACAGTTAGGATAAATGTCCGAGAGCTGAATGTGACCAAGGAGGAATGAAGTTTATTAAGGGCGAAGATTATGGTGACAGAATTCTAAGACGGATTTAGCGAAGAAGTAATCAACGCCAAATGGTGGCCATCAAATTGTAAAGTGACGAAGCCTGATTGTGGCAAGGTCTTAGAGACATAAAGGATATTTAACAGTGAGGTGAAGCGCCTTAACCCAGTTAGACGCATCGTTGGACGATGCCTTGTATGCGGAGGACATAAGGATTAAGAAATCATGAAATGCTCTAGGGAATGACGTGGTACCTTGACGGAAACTATAGTTTGAGAAGTTAAAGTGAAGTGTGGACTAAGTAACACTTCTGAGTACAGAGTTGAAGAATCGAACTTGAATCGGATGAGATTTGAATGTCCGGACAGTTAAGAGAATTAATTATGGATTTCGTGAGTTATTTGGACAGAAGAAACTAACCACTCAAGTGTGGTTATTGAGTATGAATCACAAGTAAGTTTGACCCCATCAGATCAGCCACGTCTCCTGAACCAGATTTGTGAAATAAGAAGAGGAGATGATATGCAGCCTCAAAACTAAGATGTATGAATAAGTGGTAACAATAAGACTCGTTGCATGGCAAAGCGTGAATCAGTTTTTGGATGTATCCGAATGGTAAGAAGATTAGAGGTAAGAGAAGTTAGACTGGAATTTTACTTAAGGAAGATCGGATAATAAATAATAAGTGTTACTGGAATTTATTATGCTGATGGACGGATTAAGTTGACCACTCTTGATTAGACGAACATTATTGAATTTCCTCGATTGGTTAAAGAAGGCAAGTTCAAGATAACACAAGGTTATAGTAGACCAGTGTTGAAGGATGAACGGGATTTCAGCCGAGAAATTATATTGAGATTTTAATATACGGCGGATCGTCTTGAACATGAAAGTTTAGGATTGAGGTTAATGTTAAGGAGTTGTATGCTCCCCATTGAAGAGGTTCCTTCCACAAAATTATAGAACCGAAAGAGATCACCTTGTGTTGATGAGTTTCCGAGGGCGGTAATAAGGCATAGACTTGAATTGTGAATACAATAACGAGTTACTGGAGGAATCCAATAGATCATGATAATGTGCAAAAGTTTAAGATCGATTAATCGGGCACTCGAAGAAACGCAACCTATGTTGGGCGTTCTAGAGAACCGGTAAGAATTCGGAACTTTTCAGGACGGATTGTTCTGTAGAAACTCAAGGGTAACTTAAGGGACATGATAGAACTAAGGAGACCAAAGTTGTCCCGGGAAGATTATGGATATGCAATCATTACGGATAAAGAAAGAGCGAATAGTAACAAGACTCAAATGAAAGGTATGAACCGTCAGAAGCTATAAGTGTTTTTAAAAGTTGCCACAAATGGATGTACATGAATTAAGCTGCCTCAGACATACTTCCAGACGGGTTTCTACAATGTTTAATGATTCTACATGAAGAGCTGACCTAGAGAAATGGTAACGTCAGACAAATTTGCTACAGTGATTACAAAGTGATAGAGTAAAACGATTGATCGATGGAATTTTATATGACAATAGTGAAGTTTTCCTCCGATGCTAACTCGAGTGTTAAAAATCAGAGTGGCGCAGCGGAGTGGTAATCCAAGAATGATATAATGAACAACGCTAAGCTGAGGCTTTGAATATGAAAAGATGTTAAGCGCTTAATTCCTATTATACGGGATAGTAGTAAGTATAAGCGATTTGAACGTATCATGAGTTCTAATGGAAAGTTATGGAAGTTAAGTTGATGAATACCTTAAACCTCGAAATCCATGAGGAATGAAATATTTGAATTTGAGGCTTTGATCAGAAACGACAATGCAGTGGCGAATGAGTTTAATTTCATGTTGTACCCATGTCATGTTAACCTATCTTAGCTGAAGATTTTGGAAAGTCTTGAACTTAATGTTCACCAGTAAAGGACGGAGAGCTTTTACGCAGATTAAAAGTTATTCGTAGTTCATGGTAAAGGGCTACGTAATTTTAGGTTATGACTAAAGGATTAAAGGCTAATTGTGCTATTTTTGACAGCAACCAAGTAGAACTTTCTTTTGAGAATAAAGACTTTGGATTTGATGTTCAGAAATGAGAAAGGAGTTCTCTATATTGATAAGAGTAATCATGATCTATGTTAGGTAATAATGTATGTTCAAGAAGTAAACATGAGTAACATTGACGGGGCAAACCTGGCAAGCCAGTTGAAAGGCAAATCCCGGATGTTACGAAATGAGTTAAGAGTAAGGAAAGATTCCCAATTGATGTGATAGTGTCTCAAATATGTTAAGATTAAGAATGATGTCCCGTTAGTTGGACGAAGATGAGGTAATGTATAGTGTACACGTGCTTGCTTATGTATGTAAGTTATATGCTATGAAATATATTGTATAATGATATGTGCGACGACTTAAGCCACTCTTTACTTGGACTAAACTCCTATAAGTTTGGGATTATCGGTGTAGAAAACGTTTATGCTACGACAAGGAAACGAGAATAAGTTGTGACAAGAATGATGGGAGATTGGCAAACTCCTAGTATGAATAATGATTTCTAAGTTATTGAGATAAGTAACGACATAGATCCATCGAAGCAGAACGCGGGTAATCAGTAAGATTTCGCGAGTCCTTGAGGAATTCCGTGATGGAAGTAACGATTAAGATTATGGAAAGTAATACACCAAGATGCCTCCTCCTTGTATTTGTATAATGGAGGTAGTGCGGTAGTTTTACTCTTATTAAAGAATGGTATAATTATGGTAAAACCATGTATGTAAGATGTTGTTGTGTAAGGCAAAGATCGATTATAAGAATTCAATGGAATTGTCGAGAATAATAAGAACGTCCAATGTCATCAAAGTGAGATTACGCGAACTATGACGAGATTATAAGATTCAGCACAAGTGTTAAGATTGGATAACTCTAGTTTGGGTTACAAGAAGTGTATGAACAAGGGTATAGTCAACAAGTTGGATGCGATGGTTCGAATAGCCTCATATTCTGCTACGCAAGAATTGTGTGATGCACATCAAGTAATCCAGTCAACGAAAAGATTGTCGGATACATTCGACTTATAGAGTTGGAATCTAAGGGATTCCGATAAGTAAGACGAACTGGAGACTTGGCTAATGAAGGAAGTAATATGGGAGATTAATTCATATATGATAGTGGATTCTAAATTTCGAGGACGAAATTTCTTTAAGGGGGGTAGATTGTAACATCCCGCCTAAGACTCGAATATTTATTAATATTGAGACGATGTATCAGAGATGTTTTAAGCAAAGGGCAAATTGGTAAATTGTCAGTTAATGTGTTTATTTATATGGCAAGCGTAATATCCCGTTTAGATGTAACGGTTAACAGTGTTAGAAACTTGTGAAGCAAGCTTGGCGATTCTGTAATTAAGAGGAATGGCAATTTAGTAAATAATTGGAATGAGGAGATTGTTTTAGAATGAGGAGTAAGATATTTCTTACTATCTTTCCCTCATTCTTCTTCACCCTTCCATTTTCAGCCTCTCTCTCCCTCCCTTCTCCTAGTTACACGCCTCACCCCTCCTTCCTTCACTCATCAAGATTTCATTCCAATTCATGTGAGAAAGAGCATGCTAGCAAGCTTGTGTGGAAAGCTAGTACAAGAGAAAGAAAAGGTAAGAATCACTTTAATCTTCCTTTCTCACTTCAATTTTCGTGCCTATTGTTTGAGCCTAAACCTCTATTTTATCTTGCATGATGATTCTTGAAGAAGAAGAAGTTATGGGTAGAGATATGGAGTTGGATTGGAGGTAGTTGGAGAAACCCGTATTTGGGGACAGGGCTCCATTTAAATGGTAAGAACTCTCTCTCTATAACTCCGAATCAAGTGGTCTTTGATGCTATGGAAAGCTAACAAAATTATCTACGTTTTGGTACCAATTTCGTGAAGTTTGGCTGAGTATTGAAGTCTGGGGACGAGTTTGAAGTCAGGGGTCCGAAACTGCAAATCTGCAGAAATCTTGGTTCTTGTTAGTAAGCCTAGTCTTGGGGAATTTGGAACAAGGTTGAAGTTAAAGGATTAGCTAGCACCAAATCAAGTTTGAGGTGAGTTCCCTTGGGGTTTTAGAACCCACCTTGTTGAATTTTTGATGAATAAGTTGTGTATTGGATAAAATTTGTAATTAGTGCCCAATTCCTCATGTTAGTCAAATTCTTTAGTTAATCATGTTGTAATTTATCAATATGTTTTAGAAGGCTCTTCTCTTGAGCTGTTTTGATGTTGGACATGGTTGGTTTAGCCCAAAGGACTGAAATCACGTTTTGGAAAATGTAGAAATCGGCCACCGATTTCATAAAATCGGCCACCGAATTGTTATTCAATTTTTCATGATTGTTTCGTAAAATATCGGCCCCCGATTTTATAGGATCGGCCCCCGATTTCTGTAAGTTCGGCCCCCGAATTCTTGTAATCGGCCACCGATTTTCATGTCCATTAGAGAATGTTTAGATTAACATAAGGTGAGGATAGGCACACATTGAGAGATGGATACCTTAATCCATAAGTTGGCATAGAAAGGTTATTAACTATGGAATGTTTCCAAATAACCAAGCAAAGGCTTAAGAGAACAATAAGCCTAAGACTATAATTTCATAAGTTATGTATTGGGAATTTGTTCCCCCTAAGAATGTATTATTGTGCCAACTATAGTAAAGTAAAGTAAGTACTTACAAGTACTTAAGATGAGAATTAACGAGAACGATCTATTGCTCTAAGACAGGAACCTATTCTTAGGTTAGGCATTTAAGAATGATTAATTAAGAATGCATTAGATATGCACAAGAAATATGAAACGTAATAGATATGCTTATGAACGAAAGTTAAGAATTTAATGATAAAGATTATACGTGTTCATCAGACTCTGGATTATGCCGGATGGGATTTCTCCGAAAGGGCTATCCACACGTAAGTTATAAGACGATATTAAACGTGTTCATCAGACTCCGGGTTACGCCGGATGGGACTCTTCCGAGAGGATTGTCCACACGTATGTAAAAGATTAAGCATGTCCAGCAGGCTCCGGATTATGCCGGATGAGACTTCTCCGAGAGGGTTGTCTACATGCAAAGATGTGTCCAGCAGGCTCCGGATTATGCCGGATGGGGCTTCACCGAGAGGGTTGCCTACACAAAGATAAGAGGAGTCCGGTGTTAGCCTGATATGATAGGAATTTCACCGGTATGATGGGAGATGTACTTCGGGGTTACTCCACCCGGATGCACTCCGTAAAACGAACCAAGATAATGTATTGTTTGTTCAACGCTAACTTCTAACTTTATGATATGAAAAGATGAATACGAATATGAAATGAATATGTATATTTTATATGTAATACGAGACATGATGATTAGTTCCTAGTGAACGAGATGTGATCATAGGATGTCCCCAAGATCACTACGTATAAGACTGAGATAAGAATAGAGTATGAAATGCATGAGATAAGACAATGAAGCGATCCTAGGTTTTCCCCTGATCGCAATAAATGTAAAGAATGACAGCGATCGTAGGTATCCCCAAGATCGCTAAGAGTAGGCACGGCGACCCTAGGTTTCCCCCGTGGTTGCCAACAGTAGGTTGGGTTGGAGCTCAATGAGACGTATGTCTCACCCCAATCCTTCTGGTGCAGGTTAATAGGTTAGCAAGAGATGTTCATGAAGATCTTCAGGAAGACGCTGGATGGAGTGCAGATGCTCGTCAAGGCAAGCTCAGGAGGTTGACAGATTTGTATATGTATATGAAAATGTATTATGTGATATTTGGATATTTATGTAAACGAGCAAATTGTACTCATTCAGTGGTTTGTATATATATTAATTATTGTAAATTTTAATGTATTCGATATCAGATTAATACGCATGCTAAATATTCTAGATAATTTAGTGTGGGTGTTACAGCAGAAAGAAAGATATACAGAAAGCATCACAATGTGAGAGGAATCATTGTGGATTCCCTACCTCACACTGAGTACCAGAAGCTGAGTGACAAATCAACAGCAAAAGCCATCTTCACATCCCTCTGCTCTAACTATGAAGGTAATAAAAAGGTTAGAGAAGCTACGGCTAATATTCTTGTTCAGCAATATGAGCTGTTCAGAATGAAAGAGGATGAAAATATTGAGACAATGTTCTCAAGATTTCAGACTCTGGTTTCTGGACTTCAGATTCTGAAGAAGAGTTATACCACAGTTGATCATGTGAACAAAATCCTAAGAAGTCCGCCATCTAAATGGAGACCCAAAGTAACTGCAATTGAGGAAGCTAAGGATCTAAATACTCTAAATATTGAAGATCTTATAAGCTCACTCAAAGTGCATGAACTGGGACATAATGAAGATGATTCTGTTAGAGAGTCTAAGTCAATAGCACTGAAATCCAAAAGAAAGTCTGTAAAGGCTCTGAAAGCTATTGAATCTGAAGAAGAATTTCCTGAGGGAAATTCTGAGGAAGATTCAGATGCTGAAGAGCTTGCAATGCTTTCCAAAAGAATTCAGTACTTAATGAATATAAAGAAGAAATTCTCTAACAGAAGCAGCAACTTTAAAGGATCTGGTTCAAAGAGGGAAAACCAGAAGGACTGCTACAAAAGGTAGATGAAGACAGATGTTAAAACCTTGCCAAAATCTAAACCAAAAGGTCATAAGCCTAAGAGTATGAGAATATCAGACTCTAAATCTGAAAATGTTCAGAGTCTGAAGAGTTCAGAACCTGAAACTAGTAAGTCTCAGAGTCTGAAGAATTCAAACTCGAATTTTACAAAGACTGGGTTTATGAAAACTTCAAAAACTACTAAACCAGTCCATACAAAGCATTCTCAATCTCAGAATGTCAGGCAAAACAAGCAAAAGAAAACCAAACTGTCATCTGCTTCTGAATGTTTTAAGAAAGGACAAACTGAAGTTTGCCTTGTGTTAGGAGTTAACAAAACTAGAGTTCTGAAGAAATCAGAACCAAAGTATTCAATGGTTCAGACTCTAAACAACTCAGAACCAAAGATTTTCAAGTCTCAGGTTCTGAAGAAATCTGAGTCCAGACCCTTGAGAACTCAGGTTCTGAAGAACTCAGTTTCTAAAACCCAGACTTATTCAAGATTTAAGGATTCATATCCTAGATATCTGAAAAATTCTGAGTTCTATAACTCCAAACACAAGATGCAAAAGGCCAAACCTTTCAGGACTAACCATAAAGGACCCATGAAAATTTGGGTACCTAAGTCTGAGATCATTTCTGTTGCAGATATGCTTGTCATCCAAAGAAAAGGAAAGGTCTTGGTACCTGGACAGTGGATGCTCGCATCATATGACAGGAGACAAGTCTATGTTCCAAACCCTGACTCTGAAAGAGGGAGGAACTGTGGGGTTTGGAGGAAGACAGAAAGGAAAGATCATTGGTACTGGTAAGATAGGTAATTCTTCCCTGTACATTGATGATGTTTGGCTGGTAGATGGACTTAGACATAATTTACTTAGCATAAGTCAATTATGTGATAGTAATTATGAAGTCCTGTTCAATAAGAACACATGTACTGTAATCAACAACAATGATAAATATGTTGTGTTTAAAGGAAATAGGAAAAACAATGTTTATAAAATCAATTTTTCAGAACTGGTTCAGCAGAAGGTAGTTTGCCTTCTGTCTGTGAGTGATGAGAAATGGGTATGGCACAAAAGGTTGGGACATGCTAACTGGAGACTCATCTCTAAGCTTAGCAAGTTGCAACTGGTCAGAGGCCTGCCTAAAATTGATTATCACTCAGATGCTCTGTGTGGAGCATGCCAAATTGGAAAAATTTCTAAAACTTCTTTTAAATCCAAAAACATTGTTTCCACCTCAAAACCTTTAGAACTGCTTCACATTGATTTGTTTGGTCCTGTTGGAACAGCTTCAATCAATGGGAAGAAGTATGGACTTGTAATTGTTGATGATTGTAGTAGGTGGACTTGGGTTAAATTCCTTAGAACTAAAAATGAAACATATGATGTGTTTTACAAATTCTGCAAACAAGTACAAAATGAAACTGATTTGAAAATTTTAAAAGTCAGAAGTGATCATGGTGGAGAATTTGAAAATGAACCTTTTGAAAATTTTTGTGAAGATCATGGAATTCTCCATGAGTTCTCATCTCCTAGAACTCCACAACAAAATGGAGTTGTAGAGAGAAAGAACAGATCTTTGCAAGAAATGGCCAGAACCATGATCCATGAATCCAAAATTGCAAAGTACTTTTGGGCAGAAGCTGTTAACACAACATGTTATATTCAGAACAGGATCTATATCAGACATATTCTGAATAAAACAACATATGAACTGTTTAAAGGAAGAAAACCAAGTATTTCTTATTTTCATCAGTTTGGTTGTACCTGCTACATACTGAACAATAAGATCTACCTAAAGAAATTTGATGCTAAGGCTCAAAAGGGTACCTTTTTAAGATACTCAGAGAGATCTAAAGCATATATGGTGTATAATTCTGAAACACATGTTGTTGAAGAAGCTATACACATTAGATTTGATGATAAGAAGCCTGGTAATGAAATACCAGAGCTGGTTGAGAGTTTTGCAGATTTCAGACTCTCAGAAGAACCTTCAGAACCTGAACCTAGTTCAGAGTCTGAAGAAAGTTCAGAAGCTGAAAATATTGAAGAAACTGAGAAACTCTCTGATAATGACACTACTCCTGAAGCAAATCAAGATCAGCATGGTTCTGAACAAGCCCCTGATGGTTCTTTAGAAGCTAATCCACCCAGAACCTCATTCAAGTACAAGTCTTCACATCCTGAGGAGCTGATTATTGTGAACAAGAACAATCCAAGGAAAACAAGATCAGCATTCAGTTAGAATGAATCTATGATTGGACTGCTATCAAGGATTGAACCCACAACAGCTGATGAAACACTTGCTGATGATGGATGGATTGTAGCCATGCAAGAAGAACTGAACCAGTTTCAAAGAAATGATGTCTGGGATTTAGTTGCAAGACCAGATCATAAGAACATCATTGGAACAAAATGGGTATTCAGAAACAAGCTTAATGAACAAGGAGAAGTGATCAGAAACAAGGCAAGACTGGTTGCTCAAGGCTACAGCCAGCAGGAAGGAATAGACTACACTGAGACTTTTGCTCCAGTTGCAAGACTGGAAGCAATCAGGTTACTTCTTTCCTATGCAGTTAATCATGATATCATCTTGTACCAAATGGATGTTGAAAGTGCTTTCTTAAATGGTGTTATTTCTAAAGAAGTTTATGTTAAACAGCCTCCTGGTTTTGAAGATGTTAAAAATCCAGATTTTGTTTTTAAACTTAAGAAATCTCTGTATGGTCTGAAACAAGCTCCTAGAGCTTGGTATGAAAGACTAAGCAATTTCTTACTTAAAAATGATTTTGTAAGAGGTCAAGTTGACAATACACTCTTTAGAAAAACTCTTAAGAAAGACATCTTAATTGTGCAAATATATGTTGATGATATCATATTTGGTTCTACTAATGCCTCTCTTTGCAAAGAGTTTTCTAAGTTAATGCAGGATGAATTTGAAATGAGCATGATGGGAGAGTTGAAGTTCTTTCTTGGAATTCAAATCAACCAATGCAAAGATGGTGTCTAAGTTCATCAGTCCAAATACACAAAGGAGTTTCTGAAGAAGTTTCAGCTTGATGATTGTAAGCTGATGACAACACCAATGCATCCTACCTGCACCTTAAGCAAAGAGGACAATGACTCAAAAGTAGATCAGAAGCTCTACAGAGGTATGATAGGTTCTCTGTTATACTTAACTGCTTCTATGCCAGATATTTTGTTTAGTGTCTGTCTGTGTGCTAGATTCCAGTCAGATCCTAGAGAATCTCATATGACTGCTGTCAAGAGAATCTTCAGGTATCTGAAGGGAACAACTAATTTGGGACTTATGTATAAGAAATCCTTGGATTATAAGCTAGTTGGATTCTGTGATGCTGATTATGCTGGGGACAGGATTGAAAGAAAATCCACCAATGGAAACTGTCAGTTTCTTGGTGAGAATCTGATATTCTGGGCCAGCAAAAGACAAGCAACTATTGCTTTGTCAACAGCAGAAGCAGAATACATCTCAGCTGCAAGTTGTAGCACACAACTGCTCTGGATGAAACATCAATTAGAGGATTATCAGATTCATGCAGATAGCATTCCTATTTATTGTGATAATACTGCTGCAATATGTCTGTCTAAAAATCCAATTCTGCATTCTAGAGCCAAGCATATAGAAATTAAACATCATTTTATAAGAGATTATGTTCAGAAGGGTGTTTTAGATATTCAGTTCATTGATACTGATCATCAATGGGCTGACATATTCACAAAACCCCTCACAGAAGACAGATTTAATTTTATCAAAAAGAATCTGAACATGCATTTTATCTCTTGAAAATATGCTTGAATCTGAATGAAAACTGAGATCCTGAGTTTATCAGAAGCTAAGACTTATCAGTCACTCATTTTGAGAGTCTGAAGAAAGTTAAGCATCTGAAAAAATTCAAAGTCTGAGCTTCAGAACCTGAATTTTCTGACCTCTGAATCTGTATAGTTATCTAACTTTTGGTCAGAATCTGGTAAGTATAACCCTGGACAATGATGATTTAAAGCTTTGAAAGTTATACTTTGTCCCTCCCAAAGTCATCAATATGAAAATGTGTTTTTCTGTTTTCAATTCTGAAATGTTTAACAAACACAGACACATTTTTTTTTAAATTGCTCAAATTAGTTTCAGACATGTTCAGTCTTTCAGAACTTATTTAAAATTTGGTATCAGTTTTATCTGAAAGAATTCAGCAGCACTGAACCAAATGCTATGCTATTTCAGTTTTCTGAAATGAGTTCAGTAGTGCTAAAACCCTCAGTTGGTATATGATCTGAACAATTTTGTCTAAAATAGTTCAGTGATACTGAACAGATATACTGAACAACTGTGTCTGAACCAAGAATGCTCTGATCAGAATGCTCTGAACTATCTTTTTATGCTTCTGAACATCATTCTATTTTTTCAAATGCAATGTCATATACTTCATGTATGATCAAGTCTACTCTGATGTTCATCTTTGCTGCTTGGTTACCTATATGATTGCATAAGTATCTCACATGTTTTCAAACTCTCTTAAAAATTCTGAAAATTTCTTTTTGTTGATGACAAAAGGGGGAGAAAAAGGAAACAAGTATTAAGGCTCCTGAGCTCAGAATATATAAGTTAATTCTGTCAGTTAATTAACTTATGAGAGGGAGTAAATGGTATTGCTCCTGAGCTCTAATCATAAGTTAAGTTCTGATTGAAGTTAACTTATGAGAACTGCTTTTAATCTCTGTTAAAGGGGAGTAAAATTTTTTGTGAGATATACATTACTCTTAGTGAGTTAAAATGAATTTAAATAACTTGGATAAGACTCAGGGAGCTTACAAAACTCATCTTGTGGATTAAGACTTAGGGGGAGAGCTTACAAACCTCAGAACCTGAAGTCAGCAAGTTATTTACAATTCTGAGTGATAATTTCATCTTATTGTTTTAAGTTAAATTTAATTAACTTGGATAAGAATCAAGGGGAGTTTGCAAACCTAACCTTGAGGATTATCAGACCTAGGGGGAGCTTGCAAACCTCTCCTGAAGTCAGCTTGCTAATTAAACTTAACAACAATTCTAAAATTTTCACATTTGTGATTTAAACTGAATTTAATTAACCTGGATCAGACTCAGGGGGAGCTTACAAACCTCATACCCTGCAATCAACTTGTTAATTAAAGTAACAACAATTTTCTATTAATACTTATGTTTGTCATCATCAAAAAGGGGAAGATTGTTGGAACAAAATGTATGAACAACTCTCTTTTGGATAGGGGGAGATTGTTGGAACAAAATGTATCAACAACTCTCTTTGAGGTTTTGATGATAACAAAGTGTTAAAAAGAAAATTGGTATTGCTAATGCTTTGTTCTAAGTTGTGCAGAACCATGTTCTTAATGTTTGATAATTAATATTGGTTTTGGAAGAACAAGCTAAGAGCAAGAAGGAAAGCATAGAAGCTTTGTTGCAAGTCTGAAGCAAAACTGGGTCAGAAGCAGCTTCTGAAGGTAGAGTCTGAAGACTGCGTCTGAAGGGTGCGTCTGAAGGCTGAGTCTGAAGGGTGCTTCTGAATGCTGAGTCTGAAGGTCAACGTTGGTTAACGTCTGAAGGCTGAGTCTGAAGGTCAACGAAAGTCAACGTCTGAAGGCTGAGTTTGAGGGTCAACATAAGTCAACGTCTGAAGGGAGCGTCTGATGAACAGTGCTTCTGAAGTGAGCGTCTGATGAACAGTGCTTCTGAAGTGTGCGTCTGAAGTGAGCTTCTGAAGTACTGTTGTTGGTTATTTAAAGGTTGGCTTCATTGTTTGGTAAAATCAAAATGCAAGTAATGCGTTTTCCAGATGTTATATAATGTCTTCAGAAGCTGGATATTGGTTTTAAGGAGGTTCAGAAGCTGAAAATTCCATTTCAGGAGGTTCAGAAGCTGATTTTCTGCATTCTTTGTGATTAAATCTGTGCGTATCTATTGAAGATTTATCAAAGATTTATTCAGGCATTGTTTTCTAGAAGGCTGATTAATTTGTTGAAGATCTTGGTGAAAGATTGGCTGCATATTTATGTTTGAATATATTTTCTGAAGAATCTTTGCAAGATAGAAGTCAGAAATATATGTTTCCTTTTCAAGCCTTTGAACAATTTCAGAATTATATTTTGAAGAATATTTCCAGAAGACTGATATTTTTATGAGAAGATCTTATTTGAAGATTGGCTTCGTGTTTATTGTTGAATATATTTTCAAAGGATCTTTGGAAAATATAATTCAGAAATATGTTTCCTTCTTTGAGCTTCTATAATATTTCAGAATCATATCAATTGAAGAATATTTGATTCAGAATTATGTGAGCTGCTGAAGACTATATAAGAAGACGTGCTGCTATGTTGAAATTTAATTGAGTCAAAAACCAGAATTCAGAGTTTAGAGTTTTTAGAGTTTTTGTTTGTGTAAGCTTAGGCTTTGTTTTGTACACCACTCATATGCTTTGAGTTGGTTTAGATTGTTTGAGTTGTAAATCATTCAAAGCTTTTAAGTACGAATGATGTCTCTGTTTTGAAGAATGTCTTCATTGTTTTGAGTTGTTTGTTTAAGTGTTACTGATCACTGGGTTGTGATTGAGTAATTAGGAAGTTAGTGGTGTGCTAATACTTAGGTGGGTTCCTGAGTAGAAGTCTAGACTAAGTGGAGATTGATTGCTAAGGTTGTGAACAGAGGGGTCTGTGTCTGAGTCTTTGAGTTGATTCCTTTAGTATATTTCCTTCCTGGATTGGTATCCCCCAGAGTAGGTGAAGTTTGCACCGAACTGGGTTAACAAATTCTTTGTGTTCCTTTACTTTCTGCACCTTATTTTTCTGCTTCTGAACTTTATTTTTCATACTCTGTTTTTAGTTCAGAACCAGTTTACTAGCCAGGAATTTCAACTGTGTTCCTGAAGAAGCTTCTGAAGTCTGACGTGGAAAGAAAAGCAACTGTTACCATCAGCATTTAATGCCTGCAGTGTCAGAACAACTCCAATGGAACAGTTGCCTCCCTTGCAGAAACATTCCCCAACTTTTAAGGAAAGCAAATTCAAAAATGGCTGCATGACTCTGTTTTTCTGCTCAGTTTTAGCTCACAAACTCAGCTGGACCTAGCCTCCAATTGCAACGGCTCTTTGCTTAATTTCTGGGCAACCTCAACAGCTCTATTATCCTCTATATAAGGATGAAGATTTGAAGAGAAAAATCGCTAAGACTCTTGAAACCAACTGACTGAAAGTGTGCTCTGTTTTGCTGTCCAGAATTCGAAGTTCACTAAAACTCTTAGAAATTCTTTCAATCTTTGTATCTTAGAATTTCTTAAGGTTAGAGTCTTATACCTGTGTTGTATTAAGAGAACACCTCTGATATTTGATCAAGTGTTCAACTCAAATTGTATTTGTAAAATCTGTTTGAAACCGCAAAGTCTCAGTCTGTATACTGAGCAAACCAGAAGTCTCATTACTTAGTGTTCTGAGCAATTAGAAGTCTCATTACTTTGTCTTCTGAGCAGAGAAGTCTCATTACTTTGTGTTCTGAGCATTGGAAGCCTCTTGACTTAGTGTCTTGAGCATTAGAAGTCTCTTACTAGGTGTTTGAGCATTGAAGTCTCATTACTTTGTGTTCTGAGCAATTGTAATCAGTTTGATTATAGTTCAAATCTCTTGTTAGTAACAAGGGGACTAGACTACTTCCAACTTGTGAAAGGAACTAGTATAAAAATATTTTGTGTCTCTATTTCCCTCTCTCTTTACATTTGAATCCGCTGCATAAACTCTTTGATAAAAGTTCAGAACCTGATTCTGAACTTAACATAATTTTTGAGAAAAGAAAAACTGCCCACACACAATTCAACCCCCCCTTCTTGTGTGTTTTTCTCACCTTCAAGGGCCAAGGATGAGGAGAACGTTCTGGACATTAGTTTTAGGGCTTTTTAATAATATGTAATTTTTCCTTAATGAAATTAAAGCGATCTTCCACTAAAGGTTTCGTAAAAATATCAGCCAGTTGATTTTCAGTGTTAATGAATATTAATTCAATTTCCTTCTTGTTAACATGGTCTCTAATGAAATGATGCTTAATTTCGATATATTTTAATCTTGAATGTTGATGGGATTTTTTGATAAATTTATTGCACTTGTATTATAAAAAAAAATGGGAATATTTTTGTACCTTATTGAGAAATCTTCTAGTTGATTTCTTATCCATAATACCTGGGAGCAACAGTTGACTGCTGACACGTATTCAGCTTCAGTGGTTGATAAAGCAATAGTGCTTTGCTTTCTACATGACCAACTGATAAGTGCATTCCCGAGAAATTGACATGTGCCGCTTGTACTTTTTCTTTCTAGTTTGTCTCCGACATAGTCAGCATCACAGTAAGTTGTCAAATCAAAACAAGATCCTTTGCTATACCAAAGGCCAAGATCAGTAGTACCAACTAAGTATCTGAAAATTCTTTTTACTGCAGTTAAATGAGATTCTTTTGGAGAGGTTTGAAAATGTGCACATAAACCAACTGCAAAAACAATATCTGGTCTACTGGCAGTTAAGTACAAAAGAGATCCAATCATTCCCCTGTATTCTTTTTCAGATATGTTTTTCCCATTTTCATCTTTATCTAAACTTGAAGATGGATGCACGGGAGTTGCCATAATTTTGGCTTCATTCATTTTGTATTTTTTTAGAAGATCTCTAACATATTTTTCTTGACAAATAAAAATTCTATTTTTTTCTTGTTTAATTTCCAATAAAAAATCTTAGTTCTCCCATCATACTCATTTCAAATTCACTTTGCATGAGTCCAAAAAATTCTTCACACATTTTTTCATCTGTTGATCCAAATATAATGTCATCAACATATATTTGAACAATTAAAAAATTTGATTTATCATCTTTTCTAAAAAGTGTTGTGTCAATTTTTCCTCTAGAAAATTTATTTTGGATTAAGAATGTACTTAACCTTTCGTACCAAGCTCGTGGAGCTTGTTTTAAACCATATAATGCTTTTGTGAGTTTAAACACATGATTAGGTTTATCAGAGTTTTCAAAACCAGGTGGTTGATGCACATAAACTTCTTCATTTAAAAATCCATTTAAAAAGACACTTTTAACATCCATTTGAAAGAGTTTAATATTCTTATGTGATGCATATGCAAGAAGAATACGTATTGCTGGAGCAAAAGTTTCATCATAGTCAATACCTTCTTGCTGATTATAGCCTTGTGCTACTAATCTGGCTTTATTTTTGATGACTTTTCCTTCTTCATCTAATTTGTTTCTAAATACCCATCTTGTTCCAATTATAGACTGACCTTGAGGTTTAGAAACAAGAGTCCATACCTCATTTTTCTCAAACTGAGAAAGTTCTTCTTTCATGGCTTTTACCCATGATTCTTCACATATAGCTTCATGTATATTTTTTGGTTCAATTTGTGAGATCATTGCCATATTGTTGTCATTTTCTTTGAAGGATAGTCTTGTCCTGACTCCATCGGATTTATTTCCAATAATTTGCTCTAGAGGATGGTCACTGACAGTTTTCCAGCTTTTTGGAGGAGTTTGAGAGGAGGATGCTTGATTGGTATTACTTACAACTTCTTGGTTTTTCAGAGTTTCCTCATCATCTTCTTTGTTAGTAACAAGATCATCAAACTCATCAAAGATAACATGCATGCTTATTTCCATAGTTTGATTTTTCAAGTTAAAAATCCTATATCCTTTGGAATTTGTTGCATATCCTAAGAAAATTCCTTTGTCTGATTTTGAATCAAATTTTCCTAGATTTTCTTTATCATTTAAAATATAGCAGAAACACCCAAAAATGTGAAAATATGATATGTTTGGTTTTCTATTTTTCTAGAGTTCATAAGGAGTTTTGTTAAGAATTTTCCTTATTGAAACATGATTTATGATATAACAAGAAGTGTTAATGGCTTCAGCCCAAAAATATTTTTCAACATTTGATTCATTAATCATTGTTCTTGCCATTTCTTGTAAAGTTCGATTTTTTCTTTCAACAACTCCATTTTGTTGTGGAGTTCTTGCACATGAAAAATTATGTGAAATTCCTTTTTCATCAAAGAAAGTTTTAAATGATAAGTTTTCAAATTCACCTCCATGATCACTTCTTACAGAAATGATGTTTGAATCCTTTTCATTTTGGACAAGTTTACAAAAAATTTCAAAAGCTTCGTCTTTATGTTTTAAAAATAAAACCCATGTATATCTGGAAAAATCATCAACTATAACAAAACCATATTGTTTTCCACCAAGATTTGTTGTTCGAACAGGTCCAAATAAGTCTATGTGAAGAAGTTCAAGAGGTTTTTGAGTAGAAACAACATCTTTTAATTTAAAACTGCTTTTGACTTGTTTTCCTCTTGTGCATGCTTCACATATTCTATCTTTTTCAAATTTGATTTTTGGGAGACTTCTTACTAAGTCAAGTTGTGATATTTTTGAAATAGTTTTCATACTTACATGACCAGCTCTTTTGTGCCAAATCCATTTATCTTTGTCAATGGACATAAAGCATGATTCAGCTGGAATATCATCTAAGTATAAGACATAAAGATTTTTCTTTTGAGAGCCAGTGAAAAAAATATTTCCAGTGGATACTTGTTTAACTTCACATATGTTGGGTTTAAAGATAACTTCAAAACCACCGTCACATAACTGACTTATGCTTAGTAGATTGTGTTTTAGACCTTCAACATATTGAACTTCTTCTATTTTAGCAGATTTATTCTTACCAATAATACCTTTTGTCACGACCCAAAATTAAAAATCGTGACCGGCGCACGTACTAGAACATCCTAGTCCGGCAAGCCTATTGACGACACTTGGCAAACTATAATTAAAACAATTTCCAAATTGACTTTTACTTAAAATAATATCCACTGAAATTTCGATAGAATATCCTCTGTATTTTGAATATTTTCCAAGATATTAATCCTGTCTATAAACTTGTATTATCAGCCAAAATCTCAAGGTGACATAACCAGATGTTTGTACAACTCAAAACATTTCTAGACTACCAATAGCTGCAGATACATCGACCATTCAATTTATACATAAAGGAGACCTACCAAAAGAGTGACATTGATAGATCTTTAACTCTGCTAGAAGCTTTCTACGCAATTGACTTTGAATCTGAAAAAAATATAAGAAGAAAGGGTAAGTCACAAAGACTTAGTGAGGAGACAACAACCACCACCAACTAGAAGGGAAACACACAAGGGCACGAATAATTACCTTTCTCAAATCTAATTTCAATTTACAAATCTAATAGCCATACAATATACAATTAATCGATAATAAAGTGGCACATGAAATTCACAAATTTGGAAATTTATTCAATCGAAAGAAAACTATTTCAAACTTTCAATATTGTAAAGAGGTGAAAACCAAGTCCACAACTTTAAAAAAAAATATATAAAAATCGAATACAATTTGATAAAATCAAGATAATCAACTTTAGAGAAAGTATGGAAATCCAACTTTAGTGAACATAATCAAAATGGGTGAATCGAGAACTAGCTCCATCTCGTTGATAGCTCTTTCCTACTAAGAGTGGCCTTTTCTTTAGTGGTAGCTTCATCTAACGGATAGCTCTTTTCTCTCGACTCAAAACAAAACGTAAAACATTTTCGATTAGGGGGTTTACATCTCATTGATAGCCCTCTCCTCCTAATGGTGGCCTCTCCATAGGGGCGGCTCCATCTAATGGGTAACTCTCCCTAATCGTAATCACATACTAGGTGCACCTAGGTCGTCGTCAATATAATCATGATTCTCAAAACAAAATTCCCAAAACGTCTCTAAAACCTTATTTCACAACATAATGAAACTTTCGTCAAAATATGTACCATCAAAACTCAATTGAAAATCTACTACTTCTAATCATATGTAAATCCAAATCCAAATCCAAATCGATTACATATTAATATCAAAATCTTTTAAAAACAATATCAAAATCATATATCTCAACATCTCAAAACTCATGTCATAATATATGCAATCAAATCTCAATTTTAAATCCTTTGCTCAATAAGTCATTGATAATTCCAAATAGAAACCATAATAATATTAATGATTTTAAACATAAGCATCAATGACAAGAAAAATGTTCAAAGGGTGTGTTCCCCATTTTAATAAACACTTTAGCATAAAAAGATAATCAAAATATCAATAATATTAATAGTGAAATTATGTGATAATGATCGTTATCAACTCACAGTTACGACGAATCAACTAAGTGTGCTCTCCAACCACCCCTGGAGAAGCATGTGAAGCGTCCGGCGCCATATCTGAGCATAAATAGTTTTCTATAAAAATTTAGAAGTTCATTCTAGAACTTTAGTAACAATAGAAACCATTCAAATCAAATGAAAATATGTCATAATCATATGTTGAAGTTATATATATACTCTACTCTCTAAAATTAATTTCTAACTCACTAATCATGCCTAGATATGCACTAATTGAAAGATAAGTTGATAAATATACCTCAAAAAGTCTCAATGAGCAACTTCCCCAAAATGGGTATTTTTCTTCCTCTTCAAAGCACAAACCCTAACCCCAAAGTCTTATCAAATAACACTTGTAATGTGAAATTGCTTTGCTTAAGTGAATAATTTTTCTTATGGGTGTTTGATTTGTGAATGAAATTTCTTGATTTGGGAAGGAAGGAAAATGAAGAAGAGGAAAGGTGAACAGAGAGAGAGGTTACAGGGGAGAAAAGAAAGGAATGAGAGAAATGTTTTTTTTTTCTTTTCCTCACGTGGTGTGTGTTGTTTCTATATATTTATATATTATTATTATTACTTATTTATTATTATTATTTATTTTATTTTTCCTAGCTTAAATGAAACGGTGTGTTTCATTCTTCCCCCCTTAAGAAAATTCGTCCTCGAATTTTGTACATCTGATAAACACTACTAACCTTCGTTTTCAATAAGTGCGGATACTTTTCACGCATGACTTCTTTGGGATCCCAAGTGATTTCTTCACCAGACGGACCTTTCCAAAGAACCTTCACTGAAACAATATCTTTTGAGCGTAAACGTCTCACTTCCTTCTCTACTATAGCTATCAAATGTTCAATGTTTGGCATATTCTCGTCCAACTGCACATTCTCATGACTAATCACATGAGAAGGGTCATAAAGGTACTTCTAAAAGCATATATATTTACGAGAGTATATGAACTCTCTAGAGATCTCGTGGAAGTGCCAAGTGATAAGCTACAAGTCTGAACCACTTCCAAATCTCAAATGGTTCAATAAACCTTGAACTAGCTTGCCCCTTTTTGCTAACCACAAAACACCCTTCATTGGTGAAACACGTAAGAATACATGCTCCCCCACCATGAACTCTAAGGTACGCTTTTTGTTAGAATAAGATTTTTCCTACTTTGAGTTGTCACAAAATGATCTCAGATCAACTTAACATTTTTAATGACATCATGAATAAACTCTGGACCCACTAGTTAAACTCTTAACTTCCAACCATCTTACATGAGACATATATCACCTATCACACAATGCCTCAAAAGACGCCACTGGGCTACTAGATTGGTCATTATTTATATGAAAATTCCCTCATAGGTGCTAACTTTCTCTAAGATCAAGAATACAAGCATAGAGTATATTACATACATTTTGTATAGTTTTCACATATTGACCATCAATATTAAGATGAGAGTTGTACTAAGATTTATACCGGTTCCCCATTCAGATTTGAAAGATTTCCAAAACTGGACAATGAATTCAGCTTCACGATCAGAGATAATGGACATTAACTTCCTCTAACTCACTAATCATGCCTAGATATGCACTAATTGAAAGATAAGTTGATAAATATACCTCAAAAAGTCTCAATGAGCAACTTCCCCAAAATGGGTATTTTTCTTCCTCTTCAAAGCACAAACCCTAACCCCAAAGTCTTATCAAACAACACTTGTAATGTGAAATTGCTTTGCTTAAGTGAATAATTTTTCTTATGGGTGTTTGATTTGTGAATGAAATTTCTTGATTTGGGAAGGAAGGAAAATGAAGAAGAGGAAAGGTGAACAGAGAGAGAGAGGTTACAGGGGAGAAAAGAAAGGAATGAGAGAAATGTTTTTTTTTTCTTTTCCTCACGTGGTGTGTGTTGTTTCTATATATTTATATATTATTATTATTACTTATTTATTATTATTATTATTTATTTTATTTTTCCTAGTTTAAATGAAACGGTGTGTTTCACCTTTACCTTTGATTTGACGTTTGTCATTATTTCCAAAGGTTACCAGCCCTCCTTCTTTCTTTATGAAGGAGATGAAACATTGTTTGTCACCTGTCATATGTCTTAAACAACCATTGTTCAAGTACCATGGCTTTTTCTTTGCATTTTGAGAAGATTCCTGCATTTTAAGTTAGTGGTTTCTTAGGTACCCATGATCTTGTGGGTCATTTGAAGTTAGTTTTAAGCTCAAGGTTTTTAATCTGAGAAAACAATTAATATCTAAGTGGCCAATTCTTTTACAATATGAGCATTTCTTTCTTTTTATTAGGAAAGAATGTTCTTTGTTTTGAAAAGAGTGTTCGGGTTTAAATTTTGTTGTTATTTTCTTATGAAAACAAAAAGACTCAGTGTGTCCATCTTTGTTACAAAATGAGCATTTCATTTTATCCTTTTCTGGTATAAAAAAGTTTTCATAAATTTTTTGATGTTTAGTAGTATCAAAACCTATACCAGCTTTATCAAATATTCCTGTATGAGATCTCATGATCTTCTGAAATGTTTCAGTTGATTTTATAAAGCTAGTGAGATCATTTCTTAGTTCTTTGACTTCATTTTTTAGCAAAGTATTTTCTTTAAAGGTTTCTGAAGTTTTATTTTTGCTTAATTCTATTATTTTTTCAGTTGCTTGAAAATATGAGTCTTGCAAACTTTGAATAATTTTCTTTTGATCATTATTCATAGTTTGAAGTTTCTCTTTTTCTTCTTTTAATTGAGTAATCTCTTCTTGTAAGGAGTAGCATTTATTAGTTAAAATTTTTGAATCAAATAATAAATTATCAATTTTGTTTTCTAATTCTTTATGTAAAAGAGGTTCGTTGAAAAATACCTCTTCGTTATCTGAGTTTGCCATTAGACACATGTTTGCTTCTATTTCTTCTTCTCCTTCTTTTGGTTCTTCAAGATCATCCCATGAGATCAATGATTTTTTGTAGGGATTCTTCTGATTTTTTTTGTTGAGTGGACATTCATTTTTGTAGTGTCCCAATTTGTTGCATCCGAAGCATGTTACATGACTTTTGTCAGCTTCATTTTTTGAACTGTCTCTTCTGTTCGGAAAGTATATTTTTATTTGATCTCTTCTTTTCATCATCCTTTGAATTTTCTTTGAGATAAGAGCTAGTTCATCTTCTACTTCCCCTTGAACAATTTGCTCTTCTTCATTTTCTTTGATTTCCTCATTTTGTGAGGATGCTTCATCTTGGGTATCTTGAGAGGCTTTGAGAGCAATCATCTTTCCTTTTCTGGTTGGTTTGTCTCCTTGAAGTATGACTTCATGAGCTCATAGTGAACCAATAAGATCATATAAGGCTAAGACATTTAAGTCTTTTGCTTGAGTGATTGCTGTAACCATAGGTCTCCATGAACTTGGGAGAGATCTTAGTATTTTTCTGACTCTATCATGAGTGGAGTATGATTTTCCCAGAGATCTCAACTCATTTACTATGGATGTAAATCTGGAATACATTTCATCAATGTTTTCCTCTTCACTCATTTCGAAAACTTCAAACTTTCTTACGCCAATGTCTATTCTTGTTTCTTTTACATGGCTTGTTCCTTCATGATGAATTTGTAAAGTATCCCAAATACTTTTTGCAGTATCACATTCATCTACTCTTTCACTTCCTTCCATGCTTAGTGCACATGATAGAAAGAGTTGAGCTTTAGAATTTAAGAGTACCTTCTTTTTATCTTCATCAGCCATGATGCCTTAGGTTTGATAGTTACTACTGCTGTAACAACATCAGTGGTTTGTGGTACAAAGTTTCCTTCAGTGACAACTTTCCACATGTCTACATCTTGAGATTTTAGGAACAGTTGCATTCTTCCTTTCCAGAAGTAGTAGTTCTTTCCATTGAAGAATGGAGGCTTTGTACATGACAGACCTTCTGGTATGTATTTGTCTCTTGACATTGCTTCTTCCTGAATCTTTTCCTCTAGCACGTGTTAAGTGCTTGAGTTTTTGTAGAGACAGTGCTCTGATGCCAATTGAAGTAGCAATAATCGTCACAAGAAAAGGGGGGGGGGGGGTTGAATTGTGACCCTTTTTAATTTTTATCCTGAAACTCTTTAAACTAGATTTTACTTACTCAAGAAAATTTCTTGGCAATAGTTAGATCACAGTAAAAACAATTAATGTATTTGGACCAGAATGTTCTGAAGTGTGTTTAATAATTGGTTTAAGAAATAAGTGATTAGTTATGGACCAGAGAACTCTGAAAGTATTTAAACCAATTAAAATGGGACCAGAACATTCAAGAGAATGTTCTGGAGATTGATCGTAAAAACAATTGTGAAGGTGTAAGTGATGCAAATAAAAGCACGAATAAATAAAAGAGTGAGAGAGAGATGACACAAGAAATTTATCCTGGTTCACCAAAACCGGCTACTTCCAGTCCCCACACCTTGTGTGAGATTATCCACTATAGTATCCTGCTAACAGAAACTTCTGACTAGCACTATAAGGTCTTGATCACACCAGATCAGTCCAAGGTCTTGATCACACCAGATCAGTCTGTTACAAACCGTATTATCAACCTCGGCAGGCTTATACAATTCTTTGCTTTCGCACAAGAAAGGTTGGAACTTTTCTACTCAAACTATTTATACCCTAAATAGACTTGAGACTTTTGTTACACTTTGTATGATTGATGGTTTGGATGGATCGAAACTACTCAACACATGTTTGAGATTTTACAAGACAAACTCAAAAGATTATGATCCAAGATATAATGAGAGATTTTGGAGCTTGCTTGTTTGTTGAAGAGCTTGATTGAGAGATGATTTTTTGCTTTGAAAAGTGAATGCTTTGTATTTCAAACTCTTGCCTATAACCTTCAATGCCTTCCTCTATTTATAGGACTTGATGAGCCTTGGAGGATAAGCTAAAAAAGAGCTGTTGAGACTGTTTTTTGAAATGAAAAATGCGCTCCAAAAGATGCTTGGGGACCAAGGATTAACTTTTGTTCATAAAGAATATTCTTGCTTTTGCCGAGATCGTTCTCTTGGTTCCAGCCAATCTTGAGGAAAATAAATCACACGTTTTTTTTTTGCCAACTTGTGATGAGTTGTAACGTTCTCTTGGGAAACTTGTAGCCCACTTGTTGAACTTGGATGATGTCATCTTGATGAGGTGTAATGATGTCACATGTTTTCTTCAGACGCAGTTCTTCAGACGCATCTCTTCGGACGCTGTTCTTCAGACGCAGCTCTTCAGACGCAGTTCTTCAGACGCAACTCTTCAGACGCAGTTCTTCAGACGCAGCTCTTCACACACAGTTCTTCAGACGCAGCTCTTCAGATGCAGTTCTTCAGACGCAGCTCTTCAGACGCAGTTCTTCAGACGCAGCTCTTCACACACAGTTCTTCAGACGCAGCTCTTCAGACGCAGTTCTTCAGACGCAGCTCTTCAGACGCAGTTCTTCAGACTTGTAAGACAAGCTTCAAAACTTTTCTTCGTTCTTAACTTGATCAGACACTCTTATGAACGTTCTCATAAATGTTCTCATGAAACAATCTCACAAAATAAGTTAGTAGATAACAAGATAATCAAAAGTAATTATGTTTGTTATCTTTAAAACATCAATAAAAGATTTTGCTTTCAACAATATGGTGATCGGAAAAGCCCCTTACCGCGGCGGAGGAAGAAAAGGGCCCGCGAAAAAGTTGTTCCTTTCGTGAAATTAATTGGACAGTTTTTGAATTGTGAAGCAAATACTTATTCTAGGTTTATTTTAACTTTTTGATGAATGTATGAAGATATTGATGAAGATGAGGTTGGAAGAAGATGAAGAAATGTTAAAAAAGTTAGATGTTGGTGATGCACCGTTAGATACAATAGACCTTCATGATCTAGCCGTCCCATTTTTTAAAAAAAGATCAAAGGGCTGAAATTAAAAATTAATATCCCATTTAAATTTGCGGGTAATTACCCGGATCCAAGTCCGAACCCATGAAAGCGGAGTTTTCCCCTATCCATTGTGGGTATTTTTTGCGGGTGCCCATTGGACCTGGCCCAATTGCCATCCCCACTTATAGTACACAGTAGTGCGGTGCACTGCAACAGAGAAGAGAAGGCATTGCATAAGCAATAAGCAACGCAAAAAACGCTTTGTTCCTCCAAATCTTTTCCTATTTATTGCCTTCTCCGGCGGAGAAGAGAGAGAAAAAATACCACCCAAAAATAAATAAATAAATTCTCATCATCTTCTTCATTCTCTTTTAGGGTTTTCTCTTCCGCCATTGAAATCCACTTCACATTTTTTCTCTACAAGCATTGCTCTCCAATCATCACCATTCACCAATTCGATTCCAATTCCCTCAATTCTCAGCTCTTTTTCAGCGTTCTCGTTGCTTTCTCGCGGAATCCCTTCCTCCGCTATCCGAGGTAATGTTCTTCCGTTTTCTACGATCCTTTCCGATTTTCAATTGTTTATTTCGCGAATGACTATTTCGCGTTTCCTATTCCGCATTTGTTCTTTCTCGTTGTTACTCATTCTTTCGATTTCGTGCATTGCTACGATCATCGTACTTGTAGATACTGTTTTTCCCTCTCAATGGTGTGTTCATCTGGAAATGGGAGAATGAAGGTCATGGCAAGGATTTTAGCCGCTGGAAGTTTCTCTCAAACTGTTCCAGGTAGCTCCAACGCGATTCTACTTCTTAGATTTTCGTCTAAGTGAAATTATGGTTCACATTATAATAATAATAATAATAATAATAATAATAATAATAATAATAATATTATTATTATTGTTGTTGTTGTTGTTGTTGTTGTTGTTGTTGTTGTTGTTGTTGTTGTTTAGCAGTGTCATGATATATTAAATGTATATAAGTTAATTTTTGATTTGTGATTCATATAATTTGTTCATGTATGGTCTTGGAAGACGATTTTGCCAGACAGAAGTCAGCAGCTGAGTATATTCATAGACAACTGCGTGACGCAGATGAAGCAAATTTGCTCAGTGAAGAAGGTTGTTTTGCTCTCTGGTGAATCAGACTTTTTTAATTCAGTGTGTGAATAGTCCTCATTGATTCAGGGGTTTAGTTTTTACTTAATGTTCTTGTTTAATTCAGTGTGTGAATAGTCCTCATTAATGTTCTTTTCTATATTTTATTTAATTCAGGGGTTTAGTTTTTACTTGAGCTGACAACAGAATTAATGTGATCAGTGTTGCATATTGAATATTAATATTAATATTTTTTTTTTGTTTTTTATGAAGGTGGGTGGTTTAGGAGTTAGGCCTGCCAATAGTGATCCTTAAATACCATATAACAATAAATAATGTCTAACAGAAGGCCTCAATTACAAAAGGACCCTAAATAATTAATAAAACTAAATAGTCAATCCACTTCAGAGGAGTGGGGGTGGGGGAACAAAGTGCTTTACCAGTGTGAAATTGCTTATGGTTGCACTAGCATCTGCAGTTTTCAAAATTTTGCTATTCTGCTTTATCTTTCTATCATTGCCTTTGCTACTAGTTCATGCATATAATTCTTGATTTGCTTTCTTTTTCCAGGCTTCATATTTTTATAGTAGTCTTCAGTATATGTTTTCGGGATATTTAAACTGCTGCTTCACATTTTATATATACAGATATGCATATCTATGGTGAGAGACCCATGACTGATCCCTTGCAGCTGGTAAATTTTTCCTTCTTTTTAATGTTAATAATACTTCTTTTTTTCAGCGTTATTGGACTAGTATTAGGGTCATGTTAACCAGTGCCCTGAGCACTAATTTGGTTAAGGAATCAAATATAATAGTGTTACTTTGGAAGTTGTGCCGTGAATTTCTCAAAAGTCTAGAAAGTGTTGTTTTCAACTTAAAACTAGTGCCCCTAAGGCACCGATTAGCATTTTCCCTAGTATTAGTGTGCTTCCCAAGGGCATGTGTTCAACATTTCACATGGCTTACTGGTATTTTTAGATCTACTGAAATTCGACGGATCCATCCTTTTGTTACTGCATATGGTAGGTATATTGATGGCCAATAATTGTTTCCTTATGTCGAGGAATTAGTGTACCTTAAGTTGCACAGTTCAGTTTAGTCTTTTAATGACCCTCTGCAATTTATATGATATTTGCAGCGAACAATATGTTTATATAACTGATGTTGATTGCCTGTGCAATGTATGAGTTGAAGCAGAGACGTAACTTATCCTTTAAGGATTTTAGAGTACAGTTTGACTTTGAGTTATTACCTTGGCTTTGCATGTAAATGAACTCTTCAAAATCTTGTGTGAGCTTATACAATTATTGTATTTGTAATCCTTGGTTTAAGTTTTTAATTGCTTTCTCTAGTTTAAGATGTCTAGTGGGCGTTATGTGCTGTAGCCTGTTCAACCTTTTGCTTGATTTTTTTTTTTTTTAATTTTAAAATGTTTATCTAATATGTAACTGCTACCTGTAGAGCTGAGTGTTGCTTATGTGCATGGATTTTTTTTTTTGTTTGTCAACACAAAGGAACTTCTATTTGAACCTTCGCTCATTTAAAGGATGACATATCCATCAGAAGGCAACGGTTACTAATCAAATATAGTTTGTTTGAACTGTTTCTGTTTTTATAATTACTTTCTAAAAATGATTTAATTATTATAGATTTTTTCATTGGCAAACATTATCTGCTTGAATTATATTTATATTCTGGAATGAATTCATTTAACTGATTGTTTGGTATCCTTTTTGAGGTATGCTGCAAAAATTGCAAGAGACCAGTCACGGACAGCCAATTTGCTGCTCATGCAGGTCTGGTGGCCTATTTCCAATTTGTTTTATAACCTTTTGGTCCTTATTTGTGTGATATTTGAGGCTTACAACCATTTTGAACGTGGCTTTGTCTCATAATCTCCTCCTTTCTATTTCCTCTTGCTTTGGAAGGCACTAACATTAAATCTTCCTCATATTTTTATCGCCTTACATTTCTCTATTTTGTCAGAACTTTGTAGATCATTGAAGCTCACTGAACAAACTTGCTTGAAGCTTGATGGCAACACAGGGAATAGGAAACCTCCAAGGAAACAACGGAAAAAGTTATCAAATTCTTGTGCAAGTATCCTTAAAATGAGAATTCATTAGTCAGTTACAAACTTTTGAAGATACTATTAAATTACTATATAAAAATAACAGTTTTTGAAACTTGTATTTAGGATTTCTTGAATGTGATTTCCTCTTTAAAGGAACTCCTTTAGTTTTTCTCAATAGATTTTAATGTTAAGGTTACTGTCAAATAAACTTTTGTTCCTCATAACCCCTCACAAACAAGCTACTGCAGTTGTCGAGCAGAGTAGGTCTGAGTCTTTGGATAATATTGACACTTCTGGGTCACAATCCCATTTGAACGGTCGAATCAGAGTGGCTCCATTTTCCAATAAGGTTAAAGGTAAGATCTCTTTTTTTAAGTTCTCCTTTTCTCATATATATTGTACAATAAGTCTAGGTTACTCTTATACCCTCACTTTTAACCAATTTTTTTAAGTTAAAACAATGTCAAATTTTTCTCAATACATTTTAATGTGAAGGCTACTTTAAAATAAACTCTTGTGCCTAATAACCCCTCACAAACAAGCTACCGCAGGTGTGGAGCCGAGAAGGTCTGACTCTATGGATAATATTGACACTGCTGTGGCACAACCCCATTTGAACAGTCGGATCAGAGTTGCTCCCTTTTCCAGCAAGGCTAAAGGTAAAATCCCTTTCTATAGCTCTCGTTTTCTCATATTGTACAATAAGTCTATGTTAATCTTGTACCCTCATTTTTAACCAATTTTTTAAAATTAAGACAATGTCAATTTATTGTTGGAAAGTTGTATGATATATTGGTGTTAGGCTGACTTTTAAGTTCACTTGTGCGGATTCTTTAACTTTTGTTGGCTTTCACTCTGACCTGCTTTCACTCTGACCTCTTTCCCCAACAATCAAGGAACATATGCAGTGCCCTGATTATGATTTTCACTGAACTCAAATCAGCCTCTCCCCTACTATTAGTTATCCGTCATGCCCTCGTAAAGCATAGCTCGAGTTAATTAATATTATAATTCGAGTTTACGGCACTAGGTATCAAAACTGATAAGTTAAGTTACATGCTGTATGTTATACATTTTTTAACCTATTTTCTCTGTAATGTGGCCTCGTTTTCTGTGTAACATGGTTGGGTGTACCTCACAATTGTTTTCAGGAGTAAGAGTTTACTTACTGGGTGCCAGATTCTGTTATGCATAATATTGATGTTCTGATCAATTTGAAATCAACTTTCGTAGATGCGGCATCTATGTTGGATGATGCTGGAATTAATGGTGGAAACAGAGTTCTCCAAACTTCAGTAACACATCGTCCAGCAAAACGTCATAAATCGTATGCTTTCTTTGTTCATCACATATATCTTGTAGTTTGAATAAAATGAATTTTAATTCTTTAGTTGTGTTGACTTCCTTCACTTCTCTCCTTTCACCTTAAAAATACAAATAATATACATATAGAAAACTATCTGCAAAGCTAGCATGAAACTTATAAATAATAAAGTATTTGGGCTTGGGTTCATAGTGATTGTTTGTCATTTGATTCCCGGATAAACTATAACTAATACGACTTGCCTTGTTTGCCATATTAATCTTGTTTGCTATGTGAAGTTATGTTTAGAATTCATTGTTTCTTCCGATTTCTTCTTTCCGCTTTCAAATAAATTTGTTCTGAATGTATAATGTCTGATGCAGGATAGCAAGTACACATCTTGATGTACCAGAAAGGCATGGAACAGAGTCTGGAGTGACAAAAACTGTGAAGTTAACAAATGGAATTATTCGTAAGTGTCCAATTTGTTTGCTACTGTCGTTTGTTTTTGCAGTATCACCATGATGAACTTTTTTCTAGATTTTGGCTAATGAATTATCATTTGAAGAAATAAATGCTGTATTTTCCGCACAAAACAGTCAACTATGTTCCCATAATATCTCATTGTTTTAGACATGCTAGAACATGGGCATGTATTTTGGAAACATGTCAATGTACATCCTTGAATATTAATAATTTCGAGTTAACATGAAAATTAAGACTTACTTTTCGCTGAAATTCAATTGTATAAATAGAGTTAACAAAAACAAGTTGTTATGCATTCATAAATCTAAGATTGGATATTAGCATATTCCTCTCCATCTTTACCCAAAGTTGCAAATCTCCAATACACGTATAAGTTAGTTTTATACTTGTTATTAACTTTTTTCCATCATATCTCATTGTTTAAGACATGCTAGAACACGGCCATGTATATTTTGAAAACAAGTTAGCATGCGAGCGTAGACACATTTGATGCTTGAAATTCCTTGAATATTAATAATTAAGAGGTAACATAAAATTAAATATTTATTTTCCGAAAAAGTACAACTCTATAATATTGATTTAACCGATTCAAGCTGTTCTGCATTCATAAATTTAAGATTGGATATAAGCATGTTCCTCTTCATGCGTGCTCAAAGTTGCAAATCTCCAATAAATGTATCCATGGCATCAAATATGAAAATTGAATTTAAATGTAAAATTTAGTTTCATACGTTTAAAGTTCTTTATATCTGAACACTGACGGTTCTATATATTTTTTATTGAGAAACTACTTGGTCACTGTTTCATAGTTTTCCTCCAAGTATGGTCAAAAGCCTCCTTTTTTGGTTGGTTATTTGGGTAAATGAACTTTAGTCTTTCTGAGCTTTTTGGTCGGCTTATATTATATTTATATTTTTCACTTTTCTATTTGCAATTGTGTTTTTGTTGACTTTATATGTAGGGACACACATTGACAATGCACACTTTGTATTTTGATATCAATGACTGCTCTACCATTGCAATGCTTACCCTATGTCATGTCTTTTGGAGTTTGGATACTGGCCAGGGAAAGAATAACCCAATTATTTTTTCTGATTCCATTTAGGGAAGGATTTGGTGGAAAAGACTGTTCCAGAACATAGAGATGCGGTCCATAGAAATGTTGGGCAGGTCCATATGCAGCAGCAGCACGTGATGACAAATGGTATAAAAGTAAAGATATTTTTTAGTTTAACAAGTTCTTAACCTTTCTTAAACTCTTGTGGAATGGAAGCCCAGTCTTCAAATACTTATTGCTTTCAATTCTTTAGTTGAGTAGTTCTAATATGACTTCTCATTGTCTCTCCCTTTTTGGTTTTGGTTTAACACTTGCATGTTTTTGTTTGTTTAGATTTTCCTGCACCTCTTGCCACAAAGATATATTATTCACAAAGGACCAACCGATTGCGTGCTGCTATTCGTCACATGTACTTTGAGAACTTGAGTGAGGAATTATGTACTGATGTTGCGGGTCAAAAGACATCACTCGGAGAGATTGTTGCATTGCAAAATTCATCTCTGGGGGACCCTTCATTTCAACAAATGGACAATGTCCTCAACAAGGAGGTATGTCAATCATCGATCTTCTTAATTATGGGTGATTTGTGTTATAGATTTTAAGTCTTTGACATAAGTTATGTAGCTTGTATGTTATTCAATGTTAGATGTTTAAATCAGACAAACATAATTTAATGCTCCGTATGTTGTTGGCTTTAGGAGTATTTTTAATCTTCTGTATGCTAAAAAACTGAATCACCTGCCATCCCTCCCCTCTTTCCCACCAGAAAAAAGCCAAGTTCTATGCAAATGTCCAAAAACTGACTCGTTGTTCATTTTGAAAAACAGAGCCACTCGGCAATGTTGTACTCGACCCAAAAATCTGACCATGTTCCTGCAAAAAGCTCAGAAGTATGCTTGCTTAAAGCAGGAGGTGTGCCTAGTGTTGGCTTGTCAGATCAGTTTGTTCTTGACAATGTTTCAAGGTCTGCTGCTACTAATGTTGGTTTAACAAGAGGCAATTTTCTTCCAAAGGCTTATTCTTTTGCAAGAAACACAGGTGATCTGTTACTTATGTTGTCTTTTTGGTTTCATTATTATACTTAGCCACATGTGTCAAGGATAACGTATGACCAATGCTAAATTAAAAAATATTCAGAAATCATCAAAAGAATGTCTCCAACTATGTGTTTGGTAGTGACTGTTTCAGCATTTTGTTGCTGCTCCCTGATATGACACGACTTGCGTTGAAGTGCAAGCTTTGACAAGAAGCAACCAGAATCGTTAGATGATTATTATTATTATTGTTATTATTATTATTATTATTATTATTATTATTATTTTTGCATTTAGATAAACCAGAGAACGTGTTTCTTGTCATACCCCCACATCATTTTTTTTTTTTTTGTCTTTTGAATTTATGCTAATTTTGAGTACGGGAATAAGTTTCCATAAGGATGATGTTGTATTTGTTTTGTAGGAAATCCCCTAGGAACCATGCAACAAACAAAAGGCAGTGTTCCTGTTATTTAGTACCCTTGGTGGGGAAGTTTTTGGTCAGGTGAAAGTACAGGTATCCAGTACATTGAGGTAGGATTTAGTCCATTTTTTGAAGCCGATAAAAGGAAATTACTCAAATTGTTTATCCTGACATACACTTTGTAAATGAAAACTTTTATATAGTTGATGGAAATGAAGAAAATTTTCATTCTATGTCCGTATTTCACGCTTTTATTGCTATCTCTGGTAATTAAGGGTACTTCCTCTTCTACGTTAGATACTTAGATATTCTTAAGTCTTCTACTACATTATAACAATTTAGGCATCGTTTGACCTGACTTTTTTACAGTCCAAAAGTTACTTTAAAACAAAGTTAAAATTAAGGGCTTTAAGAAAAAAGTTAAAGTTGTTTGGTTACTTTATTATTATTTTTAGTTTTAAAGTTATTTTTAAACCGTGAGTTAGTCCAACAAAATTATCTCACAATTTGGGGCCTCTCTAAACAACTTATTTATAACTTATATCACAAACAGATATCATGATAAGCTATAAACATTTATCTATAAGCTTGCATAAGCTTGTAAAAATTGTCACATGTTTTCATAAGTTCTTTCAAATAGTCCCTCAAAATTTATGTGATATACTCAAAAAAGTCAATCGAAATAACCATTGATTGTTGTTTTTAAGTCATCAAAGTATATACATCAAAGACTTATAGCACGTTAATCTTGGTCCAATTTTTTGCTTGATGTGAACACTGCAACATGCTCATAAATGCTTTGAATATTTTCGACATTTTTGTTACCTAATCAAGTTCCTATGGAAGTGGAAAATTTAGTGCTCCTAGTTATTTTAATTTCGAGGAATAAGTGTTTGGTATGGTAAAGAGCAACTGTAATTTCATCGATTTGTGAATGGCCCCGAGCATATGTCGCGTTCAATTTTGAGATGGACAAAACTTAGGTACAATTCTTTACGTGCTTTTCGTATGGTTCTTAACTAAAAATACAAATTTTTTTGGATATAACAAACTTTGAGAAAATTAAGGATTTAAGAAAATCATGGTGAATTTAGTTAAGAACCATACAAAAAACACCTAAGGAATTGTACCTAAGTTTTTTCCTAACCTATTGCCAGAACCCAGAAGGATGCACGTGGCACATTTAGCTCTAGCTTCTCACATGTCCCCTATAAAACACAAATGTAGCGCACATGATAGATTTTTTAGTTTTCTTTTGTCCAGTCACAAAAGTCATGTTGGCATTAGTGAATATGAAAGAAAGTGCCACGTATGCTAATAATTGAAATTAAAACTATGTCTTAAAATTCTCAGGGTTTTTTTCTTTCTAAATCCTAAACCGTAAATTATTGGGAAATGCTAATAAGAGCACTTGTTCAGAAGTCAAGAAATTTTTTTTATTGGAAATTGTGTTATTCAACACATTAAAACTTAAAAAAGAAACTTTTTTTACATGAAATTTATAAATTATTTTCTTTTTTGAATCCTTAACAAGTGTTCTTAGGGCAATAATGACACTTGTTAGCATAATCCTTAAATAAAATATGTTGCAAATGCAAGGTCTCAAATGCGGTCATTTTGTATACGTCGCATGTTCAATATTGTTGTAACTTGTAAGATGACACTTCTTCAAATCAGGGGTGTGGAGTAAACACGATTCTTCATTAAGCTGCTTGCGAGTTTGAAGTGAAAGAGAACGAGAATGTTGAAACAATAGATGACTTTGAGAGACGAGTTTTGAGGGTTAATTTTTCTTCCTAATACAAAATCCTTTTGATTTTGGGAAATTTAAAGATTGTATTGGATGAAGATTTTATAGGATTTTGGAGAGTTTATATGTATTTTTTAAATTCAATTTATGTTGTTCTAATATGCTTAAAATTAAAAATATATTAGTCATACGATTACTCTATGTAGGATTTTAACAAGTTTATTTTAAATCACAATTAACTAAACTATTTAGTTCAATGTCACTAATTCACAATTACTTTTGCAACTTGTCATAAGCAAATCATTAAGAACCTAAGAAGTAAGAACACTAGAGTAAAATGATGTAAGTCTCTTTCGTAATGAGAATTAATATTTGTACAATCATTTTGTGACAATTTTTTTCTTTGCATTTTTATTTTTTTTTATCTATTGCTTTGATTTTTGTGTCAATGTCAATGTTTCTTTGTATATCTTTGATTGTTTCATAAGTTGATTGTTTAATAGATTAACTGAAAAGACGGAGATATATACACCTTGAAATGCTTTGAAGTCGCCCAAAAGTATCCTTTGGGAAAAGCATCTCACATTGTTATACTTTAGAATTTACAATAAATAGATTAAACTTACACCCTCCGATCATTAAGCAAAAATCAATATTTTAGATTCATTTTTTAAATAATGTATATTGTCTATAATAAAGACCATATATATCATTATATGAATAAATATAAAATGTAGATTTTTGCTTATAATAGTGACCAGATGGTGTATACAGGAGTAGGATGTTATTCTTTTGTGCATGCTCAGAAATGCTTTGAATATTTCAATATTTTCGTTACCTAATCAAGTTTTTATGGAAGTGTTTGGTATGGCAAGAGCAGCTTCGTTAATTTGTAAATGGCCCTGAACTTATGTCACATTTAATTTTTTTTAGGGACTAATTACTTTTTTTTTTTTTTTGAAAAAAGGGACTAATTACTTTTGGAGATACAGTAACTAGTATTGCCAAAAGGATGCATGGAAAATGATTTCAGGTTATTATATATATTTTTGTCCAATCACAGAAGTCACGCATACTAAAAATGGTAAATGAATCAAAGACAGAAACATAATTATAAATTTGCTGCTAATATTAGTAACTCAACTTGCATATTTGAAAACGGACAAAACTTACAAAGCTAAAATGTGGTTTTGGTCCCTGCAAATATGCCCAGTTTTGGTTTTCATCGCTGGTAAAATTTTTTTTGAAAAAGGTCCTTGCAAAATATTTTGTTTTTTAAAATAGTTATTGGGCCCACCAAAGCGCTGAAGTGACATGGTTTTGCCCACGTGGCAGTCCACGTAATAAAAAAAATAAAAAACATTTATTAAATTCTGAAAATTGTTTTTTGAAATTAAAAAATCTGAAAAAAATTTTAAAATAAAAAAATCATAAAAAAATTCCAAAAAATTTTTGAAAATATATTTTAAAAATATTCGAAAAATTATTAAAAAAAATTTAAATTTTTTTTAAAAAATTTCGAAAATTTATTTTTATAATTTTTTAAAATCTGAAAATAAATTTTAAAATCATAAAATAAATTTCAGAAAATAAAAAATGAATAACTTTTCCGAAAAAAAAATGAAAATAAATTTTCTAAAAAAAATTGAAAAAAAATTTTCAAAAAAAAACTGAAAATAAATTTTCAAAAAAACAAATGAAAATAAATTTTCGAAAATAGTATTAAAAAAATCAAAATAATATTTTTTTTAAAATCTGAATATAAATGTTTGAAAATTAAAATATAAAATAATTTTTTAAAAAATTATATAATCTGAAAATTTAAAATTTTTTAAAATATAATTGTCAGTATTTTAAAATAAAATTTAATATACAATTTTCAAATCGAAAATTTTATTTTCAATTTTTTTCTAAAAATTTATTCAGTTTTTATTTTCGGAAATTAATTTTATGATTTTAAAAATTATTTTCAGATTTTAAAAAATAATTTTGAAATTTTTTAAAATAAATTTTTAAAAAAATTTAATTTTTTTTATTAATTTTTCGAAATTTTTTAAAAAAAATTTTAAAAAAAATTTATATTTTTTTTTATTTTTAACTTTTTTTATTTTTCAGATTTTTTAATTTCAAAAAACAATTTTTAGAATTTAAAAAATGTTTTTTAATTTTTTATTACGTGGACTGCCACGTGGGAAAAATCATGCCACTTCAGCGCTTTGGTGGGCCCAGGGACTATTTTAAAAAAGGGTAAATTACACTTTTGATCCTCTAAATATTTTTCAGGTTTCATATTGGTCCCCTAATTAAAAAGAGTAACGTTTTGGTCCCTTAAATCTTTTATGTTAGTCACTTTGGTCCCTTCCGTTAGTTTTTGTTAAAAAACGTTCACTTTTGGTCCCTTAAATATTTTTCAGGTTTCATATTGGTCCTCTATTAGGGGACCAATATGAAACCTGAAAAATATTAAAGGGACAAAAAGTGAACGTTTTTTAACACAAACTAACGGAAGGGACCAAAGTGACAACAAAGAAGGATTTAAGGGACCAAAACGTTACTTTTTTTAATTAGGGGACCAATATGAAACCTGAAAAATATTTAAAGGACCAAAAGTGTAATTTACCCTTTAAAAAACAAAATATTTTGCAAGACCTTTTTCAAATTTTTTTTTTACCAGGGACGAAATCCAAAACTGGACATATTTGCAGGGACCAAAACCACATTTTAACCAACTTACAAACAGTGCCTTACATCCTGTGTTTACTGTAACACCCCGATTTTTAAATATTAATCCGTTAATATTATTATAAGATAATATTAGTTTTATTAGTGGATAATGTTAGTATTATCGTTATTATAATGTATTAATTGTTAGATATTTTTAAATTAAATTAGTCGGGTTATAGATGTTATGAATAATGAGGAAGTAGGGGAGTTAACCAGTTGGTTAAACGATGAGGGGAATCAGATTAGGAAGAATACAATGTTTTAACAAGGATGAGGAAGGGGTGCAGGTAGTAAGTGCGTAGCGTTTATTGGGGTGGACGGAAGGTGGTGTAAACAACAAGGTTGTATAGTTGCAGAAGGAATAAATAACCAAACTAGCGGTGCATATAGCAAATCTGCCTAAGATTATGTGAGGAAGGCAAAGCCCAAGTGGTCACTATATAAAGAGGAGAACATAACAGAATCAGGGTTACAGAGAACTTTTGCTGAACGGAGAAAAGAAGAGAGGAGAGGAGGAGACCCTAGCTAAGGAGAAGAGAGCCAAGCGCCACGTTTTCAGAGAATTCGAGGTAAGGGGGAGATCCTTTCACTTTAGGGTATCTTATTTTATAACGAGGGTTGTTTAATTCTTAAGATGATGTTGATGTTATGTTGTAAACTTTGATGAGAAAAAGATGATGAACGAAGGTAAAGACGAGGTTGAAAGAATTAAAATTAAGGGAAACTAGTTTAGGGTTTTTGAATTGAGGATTGACCATGAAGAGAGTGTGTGAATCAGTAGGTTAATGGAAAATTAGTGTTTTGAATGATAGGGTAACCTTAGGGTGATGTTTAGGGACGAATTGGGTGAGTTTGGGGGTCGAAATCGGAGCCGGAGAAGCTCCCATGGTGGAAAATTGCAAAATATGCGTTCTGATGCTGTAGAAATCGTGCCACGGTTTTGTAGGCAGAAGCAAACCATTTTTCTGGGCATAAAATCGTGCCACGGTTTGCAGAATCGTGACACGATTTTGAACCAACCTTTTTACCATTTTATATTCCGAATTAAGCTTAGGTGTCTTCATGAAAGTTGTAGATATGGATGCTTTCATTTGGCTTTTGAGTGACCTAATTTAGACATCCACAACTTGAGTTATGATCAAAATACTACACATGGGTCAACACGGTCATGCACTCCTTCCAGGCTTAGGAAAACAAACTTTTATACCCCTTTCTATTCCGAATTGAGTTTAGGCATGTCTTCATGAGAGTTGTAGCTGGGGATGTCGGCTTTCATTTGTCTTTGGTTTGACTTCATTTAGACATCTACAACTTGAGTTATGATTAAAATATTGTACCTGGGTCATGCTGCGCTCTTCATGAAAATTCAGCACAATCCTTTCAGAGAACTCTAAAACACCATTGAAACAATAATGAGCTTAAGGAAGTTGTTAGATCGAAAAGTATGAGTAATGGTCCTAAACTAATATACCTAAATGAGGAAGAGTGTTTAAGCATAATTAGACGCGATTACCTAAAAATAATAGCAAGTCTAACACATGAACCGGTGGGAAATGTATAAGTGTGATAAAGAGAGATATAGAAGGGTAGTTCATGAATAACCTGCGAAGATAGCAATAATATCTTAGAGTAAATGATAAGTTTAATGCTAAAACTAATTTGAAGAGTGTAAACTAGAGTAAATCAAGAATACAATGATAGAGGTCCAGGATAATGAACAACATTAATGAAGTTTCAATATATGAATATAAGGTCTTAAAACATAATAAAACCTAGTTGTATATATGGAAGACGCTATGAGGAATGTTAATAGAGAAGTAAACATTTTTAATTAGAATGGAGAATGGGGCATGTCATTAGGATGAAAAATGTAGTAATGGAGAGAACGAATGAGGAGAGTAGATTAAAAAATGTAGTATTGATTAACGAAAGAATGAAAAATGTATATATGCTCATATAAGATGTTAATTAATGATGAGAAGTTACTGTCGTATGATGATGATTTATGACGAGATAGTAATTGTTGAATGACGATGATGAATGATGCTTGTGAATGACGAGTAATGACGATGACATACCTTGTTTAAGATGACGAGTAAACGATGAAGCGGATTACGTCGTAAGTAGAAGTTAAAGCAACAGGTAAGGTCAGAGATGGTAATAATGTGGATGGTGAGGTTACACAATGAGTTTAAAACATGAATTAGTTGATATGGTGAACGACGATTATAAGAAGAGATACAGAGTGATGGTTTAGAATAGTGGAGGATGATGTAGGTAGATTCTTAGAATAGTAAAGAGCTCAAGATAGTAGTAGATAAAAAAGTGCAAAGCCAAAATGAACAATTAGAATGGTGAAGTGGTTTAAGGTAATGAAGATGCTAGGGGAAGAGATAAGACGAAGGTAATTGGAAATAGAAAGGTCTAAGTTAAAGTAAGGATGTTAGTAATAATGATAATGGTGAAGTAACGACCTTAAGTTAAAATGATTAGAGTGTGGTCGATTTAAGATGACAGTCGATGTTGAGAGAGTTGATAGGACGAAACAGAATGAGAATGGAAAGTTGTGTGTTAATTGATAAATGATGTCAGGGGTAAAATTAGTGATGAGACAAGATAATAAATCAGTAGTGGAATAAAGACCTAAGTTAGAATGATGTAAAGATGATAGGATGATTGGAGTTAAAAATGACGATGTCGAGAGATGATGTAATGACGATGTTGTAAAATGTTGAATGATGAAGTAAAAACAATGTTGTATAATGTTGACTGATAATGACGTAAATGTTGCCTATGAGATGAGTAGCGACAAAACATACCTTGTCCATAAATGATGAGTCTGATAGATATATGAATTATGTTGAAATTGTGAGTTGTTGATGATGTGCTATATGTAGTATTTAGAGAGTCTTCCCTCATGCATCATATCATATTTAGGACCATGTTGAATGACAAATGACGAATGATGTATGTATATTCAGTAACACAACTCTGACATACAAATGTTGATTAGGTTGTATGTATGTTCAGTAACACAACTCTGACATACAAATGTTGATTAGAAACCGGTACCGGGATGCATATAGGTCTAGGAACAAAATGCATTTGCATATGGCTAACGTTAGGTGTATATGTGGTATATGTTGTTGGATATTTGTATGTTGGCTTTATTTTTGCTAAATCAAATATACAAGCAATATGTTGGACCCAATGTTCCAACATGTGGGTACGACTTCAGTGTGCCCTGATTTCGCGCCTTGGAGCTGTTTATTATCACCTGATCTTTTGAAGATTTGATTGAAGAATTCATTCATGTTACTTGTTCTCCAAGTTGCGTGTGTTTCCAGAAGGAAGATATTTTCGAGAGTTATATTTTTCAGATTGGAGATTTTTATTTGTGTAAATATATTTTCAAAAGAGATCTTTGGAAAATATATTTCTTAAAAATATTTGTTTCAATATATTTCTGAAAAGAATATTTGATACAAATATATGTTTAGCCTGAAGGAAGATTTAATTGTGCAAATATATTTCTAGAATGAATCTTGGAAATATATTTATGAAGAATTATTTGTTTCAACATATTTCTGAGAAGAATATTTGATTCAAATATATGTTGCTGCTGAAGGCTATATAAAGAAGACACCACTCTTGAAGAAATCAATCGAAGCTGTCATTGAAAGAATATTTTAGGGTTTCAACTTTAGGTTGTCTTTGTTGAGCCGTGTGCTCTATTCTGTATACCACTCTATTGCTGCTATTGAATATCAAAAGTTTAGAGTTGGTTTGTTTTAGTTGAGTTGTAATATTGTATACTACACCTAAGCTTTGAAGTACGATGTTAGTTTGTGTCCGAAGGTGTCTTCATCATACTGTTTGTATTTGTGTAATCACTGGGGCAGTGATTGATTGAGTGGATGTGAGATGAGATCTCAGGTCTAGGAGTTCCTAGGCTGAAGTCAGTACGAGTAGTAGCTAGGTGATAAGTTGTAAACTTAGAGTTTGCTGAAAACTTAGAACTAGGACTACACTAGTGGACTTCCTTCTGGCTTGGTAGCCCCCAGAGTAGGTGTGTTTGTCACCGAACTGGGTTAACAAATAACTTGTGCCATTTACGTTTCTGTCTTTTATCTTTTACTTGTTCTGTTTGTTTATCGTTAGCCTGACGTTGAAACATTAAACTCAACGTTCCACCTGGGTCTCAGTGTTGGAACATTACATACAACATCAGAAAACTAGCGTGCCAGAATTTCATATGTGATATGTTAATGTTGACGTAATGTGACTGTTATGTGTATTTATTTAATGTGTTGAAACTGATGAGTTATGATAATGATGATATGTGCATGATGTTCTATAACCTGATGAAGAATTGTGAATATGCTGTAAACGATGATCAATGATGCTATGCCTATTTATATACTATTCATGTATCCCAATATATGTTATGATGAATATTCTCACCCCTTTGTCGTTGTTGTGTATTATGGTGTCTGTACTCTTGGGGTACAGACACTCAGGACGAGGGAGCTCTAGATTGCGGGACATTTATAAGGTGGCGACAGAGATATACTCCCGTAGCTATTATCTAATTATTTACGTAGTCGAATAATCACGTGCTCTGATCTGTAACACTAGGGTTGGGTCCAGACGTTGAACATTTAATTTTATGAAGTTTAAGTATTTGAAATCCTTAAGATATTTTCCACAATGACGGTTGAGAATCAGACTTGTTTATTTTATGAAATATTTTTTTGAAGTATTTTCCGCACTCTGAAATATGAGGTGTTATTTATTAATTGGATGAATGATTGATGAGTATGTGTAACATCTTTTTTGTTTAAATTTGATCGCATTATTTATTAAATCGACGTTAGGAATTAGGGTGTTACATTTTCTGTTCCTAAAAAAAAAAGGCTTAATTGAACTTTTGGTCCCCTAAATTATTTGTTGTTTTCATTTTGGTCCCATAACTCTAAATTTTTCCCGTTTGGTCCCTCAAGTTAACATCCGTTTGTCAAAGTTGTCCTCACCGTTAGTCTTTTAATGCTTAATATTCATGATGTGATTTTAACCATTTGATTGTATGTCTATTGTTTCTAATTGTGAACCATCAACACCTAAGTTTTTTACTTTTATTCATCTTCTTCAACCTCCTTCTTCTTCTTGATCTTCATCATCTTCAACATTATGTTCATATAAACCCATAATTTTTTTTAACAAACAAACCCAGAAAATGCTAGAATTGATTGAATCCTACACCTAAATCTCAAATTTTCACCCAAAAACATCAATTTTTATCCCTGAAAAAATAGAAACAATTCAACCAAAACCGAAACCAAATTTCCATTCAACCAAATTTCCTTGCCTTTCAACTTCTCTCTCTTATTCCCTAGTATCATTTTCTTCTTCTTCTTCTTGTTCGTGTTTCTTCCCCAGATGCAACAACATCAATGTTCTCACTCTAAAGGGTAAACATATCAAGCCATATTCCCTTGTTGTCAAATATGTCACTGAAGCTGATATCTTAATCCCTAGATCTATTCCAATTTCTTCAAATTCATTTGATTCAATCTGAGGTAAAATCTTTGAAAGAAAACAAGAAAATTCAATGATTCAAAAACAAGAAAAAATTCAATGATTCAATGATTGAGATATCAACTTCAGCCTCAGATCTAGAACCCAAAAATTCAATGATTCAAAAACAAGAAAAAATTAAATGAAAAGCTAACTGTGCTAAATAAATTAATATGCCTGTGATTTTGTTTAAAATTTGCCAAAAGTCCTGACATAGTGCTCAACAGTGATATGGAATTTGGGTTTTTTTATCTCTTTTTCTGGATCTCAGGGATCTGTGAAAGATGGGTTCAACAAGGGGAGCGACGGAGAGAAGAAGGTTGTTAGGATTCAGGTGAGTTCGACTGGGAGAAGAAGAAGCATGAGTTCGAGGAGGAAGAAGAGAGAAGAAGGAAGAATGGTGAAAAGGGTTTCTAAGATTTATTTAGAGTATGCTAGCGACCATTAGTGAAAGAAAAGTGATTCTCAAAAGCTAACTGTGCTAAATAAATTAATATGCCTGTGATTTTGTTTAAAATTTGCCAAAAGTTAAAAAATTCTGATGCCTGATGATTTTTTTTTATCTCTTTTTCTTGAAAAAAATTCTGGGTTTATTTGAACATTTTGATGAATGTATGAAGATCAAGATGATGATAATAAAGATGAGGAGGGAAGAAGATGAAGAAATGTTAAAAAAATTAGATGTTGGTGATGCACCGTTAGATACAATAGACCTCCATAATCTAGCCGTCTCCTTTTTGAAAAAAAATATCAAAGGGCTGAAATTAAAAAATTAATAAGGTCTACGGTGGACCACCTACAATGTTGGTCCATCCAATACATTTGGATTTAAAGTTAACTGACATGGACCAATTTGACTGACAGATGTATTTTGAGGGACCAAACGGGAAAAATTTAGAGTTATGAGACCAAAATGAAAACAACAAATAATTTAGGGGACCAAAAGTTCAATTAAGCCAAAAAAAAATCTTGCGTTTGTTGTTCTCTAAAAAAATTATGACACGTGGGTTACATATTCTATACCATATGCAACGGTACACACTAGATAATAACCGCAAGTTTGCTTCTTCAACCCTTTTCCCTCAATATGTTCGTGTTCTTTGTGACGCCAACCAAAAATAACAAAAACGCCTTAATGCACTGTGTCCCAGTCGTCTCCAGCTCCTCCGCCTCCTCCTCATCAGTAGGCTGCTCCAACTCATTACACCTATGCAGGAGTCTATCATACACAATCTTTAGGTTAGGTATACTAATATACCCACCCCACTGTTTATTTACCTCAACCTCAACCTCAGCCTCCTCTGCCGTCAAACCCAAATCGCTCTGCAGCAGCTCCATACCGGCCTCGTAGTCTACATCTCCGGAGTCCATGAGCCTCCCATAGATGGGGATGTGTAGAAGACACGCCACATCATCTAGTGTGACAGTCATCTCCCCAACGGGCAGATGAAAGTTGTTGGTCTCCCCATGCCATCTCTCTGACAAGGCGGTGATGAGGCCATGGCTGATGTTCTCATACCCAGTCTGAAGGAGGGGGGCAAGACCGGATCCATCCACCCGATCCAGAACCATAAAGCTTCCCGTCTCGGGACTGTCAGCTTCTCATTCTTAAGCTTCTTCCCGTGCGAGGCAGGAGTCACCCGATGCGTACTCCAAAACTGAATACAACAAATTAAACGAGCAACAAACCGTTAAAAATATAAACATTTCAATAACTAAAAAAGACATAACAATTTAATCGTAAAAAAACAATAATCAAAATAAACATTAAACATTTTAACATAACAATTAAATCGTAAGTTTAAAATTAAATTGACGCTTAATTAAAATATTTTAACATAACAGTTAAATCCTAAAATTAAATTAAAATAAACAATTAAATTGACGTGTAATTAAAATATTTTAACATAACAAACTAAATCGTTAAATTAAATTAACAATTAAATTAACGCGTAATTAATTAAAATATTTTAACATAACAGTTAAATCGTTAAATTAAATTAAAATAAACAATTAACTTGACGCGTAATTAAAATATTTTAACGTAAAAATTAAATCGTAAAATTAAATTAACTTGACTCGTAATTAACTTGACGCATAATTAAATAAAATTAAACAATAAAACTTACTGTGGCGTCGCTCCAAAGTCTGCATGCCACATGTCTACTGAAATTCGGTAGAAGCGACATGTCAGTAGGGCCCTCAGGAAATCCCTCTGGTCCGGCCTCCTCCTGAACCTCACCCTCCTGATGCTGAGGCTGAAGCTACTCATAATGTGCATGAGTTTGATGGTGTTGATGTGTGGGGTCCACTACCTGGGGCACACCTACTTGGGACAACGTCCCCTCCACATCCTCACTCCTCCTGCTCCTAACGCACTGTCTCCTTCGAACAGGAGGGTGCGCAGCCGCCTTTTTGGCCCGTGCACTCTGTGTCATGCTCTCCCTGCCTGCTCTCGGCCTGTCCGGTCTCTCAGACATATCTACACAACATAAAACAATGCAAAAAATCAATGATTTTCATAGTGACATTGTGTCATTTCTAACTAATCAACAACAACAATTCACATTGTACCCAAACTACCACATTGTGTCATTTCAATCTCTAAACTACCACATTGCACTCAAACTCACTATAATCAACATTAACAATTCAATTTCTAACTAATTTCATCATTAAAATTGCAAAAATAAAACAAACTTTCATTGAGACATTTTATCAAACACCCAGAGTTCAACATAAAATCTAACGGTTTATAACTATAACCTAACTCTAACCTACCACATTTGAGTCAAACTTACTCTAATCAACATCTAAACAACAATTTCTAACTTAATTCATCATTAACAAGCAAAAACTCTAACATGCAAATCAACACAAAACCTTAAAATTCTACAACTTTTATAAAAAAAAATCTAACATTTAAATAAAAAAAAACCAATGTCAAATGATTATAATCACTTACTTGATGTTGGAGTAGAAATTGAACTTGATTTACTTGAGTTTGTGTGAATTCGAATTTGGGAGAAGTTGGGAGAATTTGGTTTTTGATTTTGAATGTGAACGATCCTGTTTCTGTTCTGATGCTATAACAGGACGCCATGTGACTTAAGTCACGTTGGTATATACCGAACGTGGCTTAAGTCACGTAGGGGTATTTTGGGAAGTTTATATGGGAATGAGCAATTCTCTTTGTGAGAAGAACAATTTTTAAGATGCAAAGGTCCAAACGGGCCCGTTGTCCAAACGGGACCGTTGTAACTTGCAAGATGACGCACTTCTTCAAATCGGATGTGGGGGTTGTAAAAATCCAAACATGTTAAGAAGTTTATTGACTATAGTATTTTAAGAAGTTTATTTTTCAAACACAGTTAATTAACTAATAGTTCTGACATGCGGGTTTTGGAGACCTTTTAAGAAATGATAGTGGAGTTTGATTACATGGTTTTTCCGGATCATGTGGCAGAGTTTCTAATTTGCTAGCTGAACTCTCAACTATTTAGAGAGGCATTTATTTGGCTTGGAATCTTGGTTACCAGACTATTATTATGGGATCTGACTCTAAGACGGCTTTGAACTTGATTTCTAAGGAGCATCAACATGATTTCCATCCTTATGGAACGTTACTTTCTCTCATCAGAAAGCTAATCTCCCTCCCTTGGTCGGTAACCTTCAACCACACCTTCAAAGAAGTCAATGAGTGTGCTGACTGGTTGACAAAGTTTGGTGCGAATAGTGTGGACACTTTGAAGATGTGAACTTCTTCACCTCCTCAATTGAACCTTATCTTGTTGGTGGACGTCTTTGGGGTTTTTAGGAATCGTTTGTCTTAGTTTCTTTGTCTTTTTATTAATTTCCATTTAATCAAAAAAAGAACTAATAGTTCTGATCTAGATAGGCTAAGATTGCCAGCATTCGGTTGGAATTGAAAGTGGGGGGTGTTACCTGTAAACACTCGACTCTTAAGTCAGTGGAAAAACAAATAGTGAAAAGTTTTAGAGTAGAGAGAGATTGTGTATCTGATGCTGTTGTCAGAGGAGGTACTTATTCTGTGTGATGAGTCGTCATTGTAGAGTAAATGATGATTGTTACAAACGACACCCTTCAATGGCATGGATCAGTAGCTGTTGGAAGGCATTGAATTCATCTAAGCTTTGCAGATTACAGAAATCCTATGCATGGTGGGCTGAGTTTCGCGTTGGATGTGGATTTATCAATGTCAATGTAAAATTGTTTTTCACTTTAGAAACTCAATTATATATAAAAAATTATAATCAAAATATAGTTAGAGTTTAGTGGATTTATCATTGTCATTGTAAGATAGTTTTACGCTTACATTAAATGAGAGATCACTATTTTTCCATTGCATACCACTAACTTCAAACTACCTTAGAAGAGTACAACGAAGTAAACTAAAAAAAAAAAGTACAGCAAAGTGGCAAAATAATTGATTTTTATTGGATGATGAACGGAAGAGATTGCGATAGTTGAGATCACTTGTTAAAATAGGTTTTGGTTGAACATGAAAATATCTTTTTAATCGAACTTACTTGTTACCAACAAATGCAACACCTAAGTCTAAGGGGAGAGGTTTGCAAGCTTGCATAAGAGAACAATTTGAGACTAATTATGAGTGAGGGAGAAGATGGAGTTATTGTGTCTCGTGTTTTTGTTTTTTTAATTTTCATTTTTTTAAGGACATATGTCACTATCTGTAGCACTAAATTGTTCTGATGGTCTATAAGAGTTAAATGGTAGAGTATCTTTGCCGCCATAAAGTTAGATAATCCAGACCCTGGTCAATCGATTTCATCTAAAGGGAGGACTTTGGCTCGTATTAAAGTTTGAACATTGATACTAAAACAATTGACCAAAACATAAGTGATAATATAGTTTTTTTAACAAGTCAGAATGGGATAATATATTAACATCAATGGAGAGCCCTTGAAAACATATGATGTGTCAACAAAGACCTCAAAAGTTTACAAACAGTTCAGTTGAAACCAAAGGAAAACAAAAAAATTTGCCGATGTCCAGACAAACAAAAAGGCACGACTACCACATATGAAAGCTTAAAGCAAAAGTCGCATTATATGCCTTCAACCACCAATAAGAATGTAATTTCACTTTCTCTAACAGTTGGTGAGCGGTGCTGTCCATGTTCTTAAATAATCTGTTGTTGCGCTCGGTCCAGATAACCCAAACACAACAAAGCCAAAGAAGCTGCATAAAGGAGCGCCTAGACCGAGTACCACCTGATGAGTGCACCAATTGAACAAAATGATCACTTAAATGATCCCGGTCAGCGGATTCAACACCAATCCATAATCTAACAAGACTCCAAAGGAAAACAAAAGAGAGACAATATAGGAACACATGATGAGCTAACTATGTGGCTCCACTCCGGGTCACACATAACCGCGAGTCATGAGGAATAATTCCGTGAGACACCAAATTTTTCTTCGTCGGCAACCTATTCCGAAATAGCCTCCACGCCAAAATAGAAACCTTAAGGGGAACCTGTTTGTGCCAAATCAGATCTGAAGTAGCATCCAAACGCTGAGCTTCCTGGCTAGTCAAAAAGGTATACACGCCCTTTACTGAATAGCAGCTCCCCTAACAGATCCTCCTCCCACGCCCACAAACGACGACGCCATTACTTCCACGCCTCCTCTCCCTCATCCCACCCTAAACCGCGCATTTCCGCAACCGTACTCAACTTATGCTAAGTCGAATAGCTGTCGTACTTAACTTATAAGTGATAATGTAGTATTTCTTTTGTTGATCCTCTCTAATTATAATATTTGATTTCCAATAGACGTCCTAAGATATTTCCTAAGATATTTCAACGGCTTACATCTTTTGGACTAGCTATGAAACTAATACTCGAGTTAGCAATACAACATCTAATTTTTACACGTGCATTACATAATTATCTTTGATCAAAGATATCTCATTTCATTCTGTAAAAAAATCCATTTCGTCTTGTAAGCACAATTTAGTTAATAGTTGTAAAGACATATGATCTGAGTTTAAACTTTAAATTACCCACTTCTCTACACTTAAAACGTGTGACCCCACATTTACAAAATCCATTTCATTTTGTTTGTCAATGATCAACCCAAACCATTACATTATTATGGTATAATAAATATGTTTTTTTATAACAATTTTATATTTTTTGGTACAATCCTTTTTTCATAAATAGAGAAAAATAGAATATATGTGCTTCTATTATATGATGCCATTAAAGTAACTCTTATAAATAAGGAAATGAATGAAAATAGTTTAGTTTCTTTTTTTTTGAAGGAATGAAAAGTGTTAGTTAGTTAACAACAAAAATTTGTGCATGGAGTTAGTTAACAGAGTTCCACTGAATTAATTGCAATTGCATTGTACCCGCGCTCACACACTCTTTTTGTTCTTTCCATTTTCTTTCTCCGATCAATCTTTTCTTGATTTCTTCGTCTTCCTCGTCACTTCTCTATCACATTCCATCATCTGAAATCCACTACTGCATTTTGATTCTTTAATTTTCCGCGACAAAACGAAAGAAAGGTATATAAAAAAATGTCGAAAAGATGTCCATGAAAAGAAAGTCTTGCCTTCTTCACTGGCTTCAATCTCACCAATTCTCACCGGCTGCTAGAGATGTCCATGAAAAGATGGAGATATATACACCTTGAAGTGCTTTGAAGTATACTTTTCAAATTTAATTTTTTGTTTTGCTCTTTGAAGTGTTTTGTGCTTATTGAATATAAGTTTACAAAATAAAACTCTTACCACTTAGCTGACGAATAATAACACGTTACTCTTTTGTGCAATTTAACGTTTGCTTGATATGAACACTGAAGCATGCTCATAAATGATTTGAATGTTTCAACATTTTCGTTACCTGATCAAGTTTCAATGGAAGTGGAAATTAGTGTTCATGGCTTTTTTAATTTTGAGGAGTAAGTGTTTGGTCCAGTAAGAGTAGCTTCGTTAATTTGTAAAGGAAAATGTTAACAAGTGTCCCTGCGGCACTTGTTAAGGAATTATAAAAGGAAATATGTTTTTGGAAATTGTGTATTCTACTTTTTGAAAGCTCAAAAAAATTTGTTAACGAGTGCTCTGGGGCACTCTTTAAGAATTTCAAAGAAAGAAATTATTTTATACAAAAGTCAGATATTTCGATTTTCAATGCATTGATTACACATATTTTAATAAAAACGTTATCATTTAAAAGTCTTAAAGAGTGTCTTGGGGGCACTCGTTAACATTTCTTTTTTTTTAAATTGATAATTGTTTGTTATGAGAGAGACAAAGTGTGCAAAAAAATAGAAATTTGATGGAGGAAAAGATAGTAACTAACAATTGTAAAAAAGAGAAAGATAACATATTAAATTTATTGGAAAGAGAAAGTGTGTGCAAGAAAATAGGATATATTGGTGGATTAAAATAAGAGTATAATAGAAAGTAAATGTGTAAAAATATATTTCGCTAATTTGATGTTAATATTCCAAAATGTAGGGAGGGAGTAATTATTTCAGAGATAACCAGTATTGTCAAAAGGATGCATGTAAAATGATTTGAGCTTATTATGTATTTTTTTTCTCTCTCTGTAAATAAAATGTAATTTTTTTTTTCCAATCACAAAAGTCATGTTGGCATTAGTGAATGGATATACTGAAGTGTCACGCATGCTAAAGATTTGAATGAATTAAGACAAACATAATTGTAAATTTGTAGCTAATGTTAGTAACACAATGAGACACACTTAAAATTGTGACAAATGACTTGGGACCCTAATCTAATAGTATTTCATTTTTTTACTAATATATATATATATATATATATATATATATATATATATATATATATATATATATATATATATATATATATATATAGGGAACAATCAAAATTGGATAAACCATATACAAACTCCTAGATGATGTCTCAAAATTCTGTGAGTATTTCTTTTTTCTAAATTTTCTCAAATCCTAAACTATAAATTGAAAATAAATAGTCTACAAATTCTAACTCAACTGGTAAAAATATCAAAATTATGGGGTACGAACATCGTGACCTCGACTTAATTGTAGTGAAATTATTAGGTCTCATTTCTAGAGTTCAAATCATAGTGATGCCGACTTAATCCAAAGTTACTCAAGAATAAATGGTATGACCTCAACAATATCAGCATACACCAATTAGAAGGTGAACCGAAGGGATTGCATTGCTTTGTGAAAACTGCTTGTAAAATAGGTTTTGGTTGAACATGAAAATATCTTTTTAATCGAACATACTTATTGGCAACAAAGTCAAAGCCTAAATCTAAGGGGGAGAGGTTTGCAAGCTTGCATAAGAGAACAATTTGAGACTAATTATGAGTGATGGAGAAGATGGAGTTGTTGTGTCTCATGATTTTTTTTTTTTAAAGTATGGACACATGCCACTATCTAAAGTAATAAATTGATCTAATGGTCTATAAGAGTTAAAAGGTAGAGTATCTTTAGTGCCATGAAGTTAGAGAATCCAAATCTTTGTTAATGTGTTTCATCTAAAGGGACGATTTATGCTTGTATCAGTGTTTGATCATTGATACTAATATAATTGATGGTTAGACCATACTTACGAGTGAAAACCAAAATATAAGTGACAATATATTGTTAACCCACCATAATTAAGATTTGTAATTATCAATAAGCGTTTTAAGGTATTCCAACAACTTAGGTCTTTTGAATCCGCTATAAGCCTAATATTTAAGTCGATAGTATGAGACCTGTTTTTTTTTTACTAGGGTTGGCTTATCATCCAAATAAGCTGCTATAGAAATCAAATTCAAATCCTTTTTAAGGGAGAATCATGTTTCCAAATATTCCAAAACCATATTGGTGACAACATAATATTTTTTAAAGAAAAGATACTTATATTATTTCATTAATAAGAAATATATTAATACATGGTGGTACATCAAAATAAGTAACGAGACTAACTGATAATATGGCTACTCCTGCTAATGCATGAACAACCTCATTTGTTTGTCTCCGACTAATGGTGCCAACATAATATTATTGAGCCTAAAAAGTACTTATATATGTTTTTCATTTATTTTACAATATTTTATATACCACAAAATAAATAGAATTATGTTCCTATTTTTTTTACATCAAACATGTGCATTGCATAATTATCTTTGGTCAAGGATATCTCATTTCATTAAGGAAAAAAATTCATTTTGTCTTATAAGTGTAACTCTGTTGACAGCTACAAATACATATATATGACCTGAGTTCAAATTTTCTCCATTTTTCCACACTTAAAGTGTATGAGTTCAATACATAGGTTTCTTGACAAAAAAATAAGTCAATTTAATTTTGTTTGAAATAAATCAACCCAAACCATTATATTATTATGATATAATAAATAAAATTTTTGGCAAATTTTTTTATTATAATAATGTAAATTAATTTTACACTAAAGTTGAATAAAAATAGAAAGATGGGTTTGTATTAGATGAAGCCATTAATTAAAGTCTTATGAATAAGGAAATGAATGAAAAGTGTATAGTTAGTTACACCCGCGCTCACACACTCTCATTCTTTCTCTTCTTGTTTTCGTACCCTTCTCCTCCGGAAACTGTGTTCTTCCAGTGATTCTCATCACTCTCACATTTCTTTTCATTTTCTTTCTCTCTCTCTCTTTCTCCGATCAATCTTCTTCCTTTCTTCTTCTTCTTCCACATCACTTTTCTTCAATTTTCTTTTCACATTCACAATGTTGATTCATCTCAACAATTTTCAACATTAATTCCTTCTGATCAACCAACGGTGATTCCGCACACTATTCACAATCCGAAATCCACTTCCGCATTTTGATTCTTTAATTTTCCGCGCCAAAAACAGGTACGTTAATTTTCTGCATTTCGATTCTTTAATCATCTTCTTCATACTTTTTGGATTTATTCATTGATATCTGAATTTCGAATTATTAATTACTACTCTTAACCGTTTTCTTTGTTTGATGATTGAATGTATGCAGATTATAAGGTGAAATTGAAAAAATGTCGAATCAAAATGTGGATTCGCCGAAAGGTCAATCAATGCAGATGAGGAGGGCGACATCGAGAGGCGCGGCAACCACGTTCTCGATGGAGGTGTTCGACAACGAAGTTGTGCCTGCGTCACTCGCTTCGATCTCGCCTATTCTCAGAGTCGCTAACGAGATCGAAACAGAGCGTCCTCGAGTTGCGTATCTGTGTATGTATCATGCATATTCATGATGAATTAACCATTTCAATTAAGGCTCGCTAATTATTAATTAATTTATAATAATAATAATCTTTGTAATTCAGTTGTAACTGCTTTGTTAATTTGTTGGTTGTTAAACTGAAATAATGCAGGTAGATTTTATGCATTCGAGAAAGCGCACAGGTTGGATCAGAGTTCCAGTGGCCGTGGTGTTAGGCAGTTTAAGACTTTGTTGCTGCAACGATTGGAGAGGGTATGTTTCGTTTCTAATTCAGTTTTGCATTTGTATTGTTCATGCAAAATGACTTATGTTACTATAATTAACAAACTTTGCTTAATCGAATCATGTAATAGCGAGGGACTATTTTTTTTTGGTAGATGGTTAGGTATTAATTAATTCTAAAACATTATAATTTTATGTGTAAACTAAGTTGAAGTTAGTATTTATTTATACATCAATTTTTTATGTTAATGAATTGAATTCAAATTCTCTGCAGTGTATGTTTACGTATCCACATAATTAGCCGAACCATATTGTTTATTTTAGTGCAGTGTATGTTTACGTATCCACATAATTAGCCGAACCATATTGTTTATTTTAGTTCCTTAATTCCTACGGGAAATATGCTACTAACGGGTATCATAATTCCTTAATTGTTGTCAAGTAAATTTGACATATCAAGTGATAACAAGAGATGAATCTTTCATATTAGTGTCCTTGACATAAGCTATTCATATTTAAAATTGAAAAATTTATTTGAACAGCTAAAAATTGACATTGTATTTAATATCATATATAAATGTACAATTTATAACTATTGATTTATTCGAAAAAAAAAAAGAAAAAACTAATAAAAAGTTTGTACCTATACCATATATATTTATATATGGCTGAACAACTAAACTGTTGTCTAAATATTGAAAATTGGATGGTCTAATGATAAAAGGACCTCATCATGATGGATGACCCAGTTTGAACTTGAAGGACCAATATGAGTAATTGAGTTAGAGTTTATTTTGACCCAAAGAAGTCAAAGTCTATTATAACGACACGTGTATATGTAACGACACGTGTATATGTGGACCCGAAACATCTAGACAAACATTTTCCTCGGTTTTTTATTTGAAACTCACGTTCCATTTTCCTATGTCGTCCTCCCTCCGAAGCATTTCTTTCTCAACGTTTCCCCGCATAACTCAGAAATGGATTCATCCAATATTCTTATTGGAACAGATTAAGAAATCATTTGCTCCCTTCCCCTTTTAGTCACTGATAATACCTTTTTATTGAGGAAGGATCTCCCCGTTTGCTTGCAATTTAGAGAGAGATAAACACAAAAAGTAGACGTAGATAGTTGATCCTACTATTAAGTGAGTTCCATCATCATTAATTGTGTTTTTATCTCTTCAAATGGAATAAATGTAGAAATTATAAATAGAGAGGATCCTAACTCCTTTTTATTAACAATGTATTCTTTTCAAATTTGGAAATTGAGTTAAACTTGCATAATTTGTGGAACACTTACCAGGACAATGCAACTAGTCTTGCCTCTCGGGTTAAGAAGACAGATGCAAGGGAAATCCAGGCTTATTATCAACAATATTATGAACAATATGTCAGAGCTCTTGACCAAGCGGATCAGGCAGACAGGTAAATACTAAATACTATTTTTCTCTGCTTTCCTATGAGTTGTAGCAGATTCTGTACATTGAAATCTTTTTACAGGACCCAGCTCAGTAAAGCTTACCAGACTGCCGGGGTGCTCTTTGAAGTGCTTTGTGCCGTTAATAAGACTGAAAAGGTCGAAGAAGTAGCTCCTGAGGTTCGTCTCCATTCATATAATTTCACTTCTTATTTTGCTCAAAAAAGTAAATTTAATTTTTTAACCTTTCAAATATTTAAATCTGGAGGCATTTTTTAACGATGATCAATGATGCTATGCCTATTTATATACTATTCATGTATCCCAATATATGTTATGATGAATATTCTCACCCCTTTGTGGTTGTTGTGTATTATGGTGTCTGTACTCTTGGGGTACAGACACTCAGGATGAGGGAGCTCTAGATTGCGGGACATTTATAAGGTGGCGACAGAGATATACTCCCGTAGCTATTATCTAATTATTTACGTAGTCGAATAATCACGTGCTCTGATCTGTAACACTAGGGTTGGGTCCAGACGTTGAACATTTAATTTTATGAAGTTTAAGTATTTGAAATCCTTAAGATATTTTCCACAATGACGGTTGAGAATCAGACTTGTTTATTTTATGAAATATTTTTTTGAAGTATTTTCCGCACTCTGAAATATGAGGTGTTATTTATTAATTGGATGAATGATTGATGAGTATGTGTAACATCTTTTTTGTTTAAATTTGATCGCATTATTTATTAAATCGACGTTAGGAATTAGGGTGTTACATTTTCTGTTCCTAAAAAAAAAAGGCTTAATTGAACTTTTGGTCCCCTAAATTATTTGTTGTTTTCATTTTGGTCCCATAACTCTAAATTTTTCCCGTTTGGTCCCTCAAGTTAACATCCGTTTGTCAAAGTTGTCCACACCGTTAGTCTTTTAATGCTTAATATTCATGATGTGGTTTTAACCATCTGATTGCATGTCTATTGTTTCTAATTGTGAACCATCAACACCTAAGTTTTTTACTTTTATTCATCTTCTTCAACCTTCTTCTTCTTCTTGATCTTCATCATCTTCAACATTATGTTCATATAAACCCATAATTTTTTTAACAAACAAACCCAAAAAATGCTAGAATTGATTGAATCCTACACCTAAATCTCAAATTTTCACCCAAAAACATCAATTTTTATCCCTGAAAAAATAGAAACAATTCAACCAAAACCGAAACCAAATTTCCATTCAACCAAATTTCATTGCCTTTCAACTTCTCTCTCTTATTCCCTAGTATCATTTTCTTCTTCTTCTTCTTGTTCGTGTTTCTTCCCCAGATGCAACAACATCAATGTTCTCACTCTAAAGGGTAAACATATCAAGCCATATTCCCTTGTTGTCAAATATGTCACTGAAGCTGATATCTTAATCCCTAGATCTATTCCAATTTCTTCAAATTCATTTGATTCAATCTGAGGTAAAATCTTTGAAAGAAAACAAGAAAATTCAATGATTCAAAAACAAGAAAAAATCCAATGATTCAATGATTGAGATATCAGCTTCAGCCTCAGATCAAGAACCCAAAAATTCAATGATTCAAAAACAAGAAAAAATTAAATGAAAAGCTAACTGTGCTAAATAAATTAATATGCCTGTGATTTTGTTTAAAATTTACCAAAAGTCCTGACATAGTGCTCAACAGTGATATGGAATTTGGGTTTTTTTTATCTCTTTTTCTGGATCTCAGGGATCTGTGAAAGATGGGTTCAACAAGGGGAGCGAAGGAGAGAAGAAGGTTGTTAGGATTCAGGTGAGTTCGACTGGGAGAAGAAGAAGCATGAGTTCGAGGAGGAAGAAGAGAGAATAAGGAAGAATGGTGAAAAGGGTTTCTAAGATTTATTTAGAGTATGCTAGCGACCATTAGTGTGAAAGAAAAGTGATTCTCAAAAGTCTGTGCTAAATAAATTAATATGCCAGTGATTTTGTTTAAAATTTGCCAAAAGTTAAAAAATTCTGATGCCTGATGATTTTTTTTTATCTCTTTTTCTGGAAAAAAATTCTGGGTTTATTTGAACATTTTGATGAATGTATGAAGATCAAGATGATGATGATAAAGATGAGGAGGGAAGAAGATGAAGAAATGTTAAAAAAAATTAGACGTTGGTGATGCACCGTTAGATACAATAGACCTCCATAATGTAGTCGTCTCCTTTTTGAAAAAAATATCAAAGGGCTGAAATTAAAAAATTAATAAGGTCTACGGTGGACTACCTACAATGTTGGTCCACCCAATACATTTGGGGTTAAAGTTAACTGACATGGACCAATTTGACTGATGGAGGTATATTTGAGGGACCAAACGAGAAAAATTTAGAGTTATGGGACCAAAATAAAAACAACTAATAATTTAGGGGACCAAAAGTTCAATTAAGCCAAAAAAAATCTTGTGTTTGTTGTTCTCTAAAAAAATTATGACATGTGGGTTACATATTCTATACCATATGCAACGGTACACACTAGATAATAACCGCAAGTTTGCTTCTTCAACCCTTTTCCCTCAATAATATGCTCGTGTTCTTTGTGACGCCAACCAAAAATAACAAAAACGCCTTAATGCACTGTGTCCCAGTCGTCTCCAGCTCCTCCGCCTCCTCCTCATAAGTAGGCTGCTTCAACTCATTACACCTTTGCAGTCTTCAGGTTAGGTATACTAATATACCCACCCCACTGTTTATTTACCTCAACCTCAACCTCAGCCTCCTCCGCCGTCAAACCCAACTCGCTCTGCAGCAGCTCCACCGGCCTCGTAGTCTACATCGCCGGAGTCCATGAGCCTCCCATAGATGGGGATGTGTAGAAGACACATCACATCATCTAGTGTGACAGTCATCTCTCCAACGGGCAAATGAAAGTTGCTGGTCTCCCCATGCCATCTCTCTGACAAGGCGGTGATGAGGCCATGACTGATGTTCTCATACCCAGTTCTGAAGGAGGGGGGCAAGACCGGATCCATCCACCCGCTCCCAGAACCATAAAGCTTCCCGTCTCGGGACTGTCAGCTTCTCATTCTTAAGCTTCTTCCCGTGTGAGGCAGGGGTCACTCGATGCGTACTCCAAAACTGAATACAACAAATTAAACGAGCAACAAACCGTTAAAAATATAAACATTTCAATAACTAAAAAAGACATAACAATTTAATCATAAAAAAACAATAATCAAAATAAACATTAAACATTTTAACATAACAATTAAATCGTAAATTTAAAATTAAATTGACGCTTAATTAAAATATTTTAACATAACAGTTAAATCCTAAAATTAAATTAAAATAAACAATTAAATTGACGTGTAATTAAAATATTTTAATATAACAATTAAATCGTTAAATTAAATTAAAATTAACAATTAAATTGACGCGTAATTAATTAAAAATATTTTAACATAACAGTTAAATCGTTAAATTAAATTAAAATAAACATTAACTTGACGCGTAATTAAAATATTTAACGTAAAAATTAAAATCGTAAATTAAATTAACTTGACTCGTAATTAACTTGACGCATAATTAAATAAAATTAAACAATTAAACTTACTGTGGCGTCGCTCCAAAGTCTGCATGCCACATGTCTACTGAAATTCGGTAGAAGCGACATGTCAGTAGGCCCCCCAGGAAATCCCTCTGGTCCGGCCTCCTCCTGAACCTCACCCTCCTGATGCTGAGGCTGAAGCTACTCATAATGTGCATGAGTCTGATGGTGCTGATGTGTGGGGTCCACTACCTGGGGCACACCTGCTTGGGACAACGTCCCCTCCACATCCTCGCTCCTCCTGCTCAACGCACTGTCTCCTTCGAACAGGAGGGTGCGCAGCCGCCTTTTTGGCCCGTGCACTCTGTGTCATGCTCTCCCTGCCTGCTCTCAGCCTGTACGGTCTCTCAGACATATCTACACAACATAAAACAATGCAAAAAATCAATGATTTTCATAGTGACATTATGTCATTTCTAACTAATCAACAACAACAATTCACATTGTACCCAAACTACCACATTGTGTCATTTCAATCTCTAAACTACCACATTGCACTCAAACTCACTATAATCAACATTAACAATTCAATTTCTAACTAATTTCATCATTAACATTGCAAAAATAAAACAAATTTTCATTGAGACATTTTATCAAACACTTAGAGTTCAACATAAAATCTAACGGTTTATAACTATAACCTAACTCTAACCTACCACATTTGAGTCAAACTTACTCTAATCAACATCTAAACAACAATTTCTAACTTAATTCATCATTAACAAGCAAAAATTCTAACATGCAAATCAACACAAAACCTTAAAATTCTACAACTTTTATAAAAAAAATCTAACATTTAAATAAAAAAAACCAATGTCAAATGATTATAATCACTTACTTGATGTTGGAGTAGAAATTGAACTTGATTTACTTGAGTTTGTGTGAATTCGAATTTGGGAGAAGTTGGGAGAATTTGGTTTTTGATTTTGAATGTGAATGATCCTGTTTCTGTTCTGATGCTATAACAGGACGCTATGTGACTTAAGTTACGTTGGTATATACCGAACGTGACTTAACTCACGTAGGGGTATTTTGGGAAGTTTATATGGGAATGAGCAATTCTCTTTGTGAGAAGAGCAATTTTTAAGATGCAAAGGTCCAAACGGGCCCGTTGTCCAAACGGGACCGTTGTAACTTGCAAGATGACGCACTTCTTCAAATCGGATGTGGGGGTTGTAAAAATCCAAACATGTTAAGAAGTTTATTGACTATAGTATTTTAAGAAGTTTATTTTTCAAACACATTTAATTAACTAATAGTTCTGACATGCGGGTATTGGAGACCTTTTAAGAAATGATAGTGGAGTTTGATTACATGGTTTTTTCGGATCATGTGGCAGAGTTTCTAATTTGCTAGCTGAACTCTCAACTATTTGGAGAGACATTTATTTGGCTTGGAATCTTGGTTACCAGACTATTATTATGGGATTTGACTCTAAGACGGCTTTGAACTTGATTTCTAAGGAGCATCAACATGATTTCCATCCTTATGGAACGTTACTTTCTCTCATCAGAAAGCTAATCTCCCTCCCTTGGTCGGTGACCTTCAACCACACCTTCAAAGAAGTCAATGAGTGTGAGTTTGGTGCGAATAGTGTGGACACTTTGAAGATGTGAACTTCTTCACCTCCTCAATTGAACCTTATCTTGTTGGTGGACGTCTTTGGGGTTTTTAGGAATCGTTTGTCTTAGTTTCTTTGTCTTTTTATTAATTTCCATTTAATCAAAAAAAGAACTAATAGTTCTGATCTAGATAGGCTAAGATTGCCGGCATTCGGTTGGAATTGAAAGTGGGGGGTGTTACCTGCAAACACTCGACTCTTAAGTCAGTGGAAAAACAAATAGTGAAAAGTTTTAGAGTAGAGAGAGATTGTGTATCTGATGCTGTTGTCAGAGGAGGTACTTATTCTGTGTGATGAGTCGTCATTGTAGAGTAAATGATGATTGTTACAAACGACACCCTTCAATGGCATGGATCAGTAGCTGTTGGAAGGCATTGAATTCATCTAAGCTTTGCAGATTACAGAAATCCTATGCATGGTGGGCTGAGTTTCGCGTTGGATGTGGATTTATCAATGTCAATGTAAAATTGTTTTTTCACTTTAAAAACTCAATTATATATAAAAAATTATAATCAAAATATAGTTAGAGTTTAGTGGATTTATCATTGTCATTGTAAGATAGTTTTACGCTTACAATAAATGAGAGATCACTATTTTTCCATTGCATACCACTAACTTCAAACTACCTAGAAGAGTACAACGAAGTAAACTAAAAAAAAAGTACAGCAAAGTGGCAAAATAATTGATTTTTATTGGATGATGAACGGAAGAGATTGCGATAGTTGAGATCACTTGTTAAATAGGTTTTGGTTGAACATGAAAATATCTTTTTAATCGACATACTTGTTCCAACAAATGCAAAGCACTAAGTCTAAGGGGAGAGGTTTGCAAGCTTGCATAAGAGAACAATTTGAGACTAATTATGAGTGAGGGAGAAGATGGAGTTATTGTGTCTCGTGTTTTTGTTTTTTTAATTTTCATTTTTTTAAGGACATATGTCACTATCTGTAGCACTAAATTGTTCTGATGGTCTATAAGAGTTAAATGGTAGAGTATCTTTGCCGCCATAAAGTTAGATAATCCAGACCCTGGTCAATCGATTTCATCTAAAGGGAGGACTTTGGTTGTATTAAAGTTTGAACATTGATACTAAAACAATTGACCAAAACATAAGTGATAATATAGTTTTTTTAACAAGTAAGAATGGGATAATATATTAACATCAATGGAGAGCCCTTGAAAACATATGATGTGTCAACAAGGACCTCAAAAGTTTACAAACAGTTCAGTTGAAACCAAAGGAAAACAAAAAAATTTGCCGATGTCCAGACAAACAAAAGGGCACGACCACCACATATGAAAGCTTAAACCAAAAGTCGCATTATATGCCTTCAACCACCAATAAGAATGTAATTTCACTTTCTCTAACAGATGGTGAGCGGTGCTGTCCATGTTCTTAAATAATCCGTTGTTGCGCTCGGTCCAGATAACCCAAACACAACAAAGCCAAAGAAGCTGCATAAAGGAGCGCCTAGACCGAGTACCACCTGATGAGTGCACAAATTGAACAAAATGATCACTTAAATGATCCGGTCAGCGGATTCAACACCAATCCATAATCTAACAAGACTCCAAAGGAAAACAAAAGAGAGACAATATAGGAACACATGATGAGCTAACTATGTGGCTCCACTCCGGGTCACACATAACCGCGAGTCATGAGGAATAATTCCGTGAGACACCAAATTTTTCTTCGTCGGCAACCTATTCCGAAATAGCCTCCACGCCAAAATAGAAACCTTAAGGGGAACCTGTTTGTGCCAAATCAGATCTGAAGTAGCATCCAAACGCTGAGCTTCCTGGCTAGTCAAAAAGGTATACACGCCCTTTACTGAATAGCAGCTCCCCTAACAGATCCTCCTCCCACGCCCACAAACGACGACGCCATTACTTCCACGCCTCCTCTCCCTCATCCCACCCTAAACCGCGCATTTCCACAACCGTACTCAACTTATGCTAAGTCGAATAGCTGTCGTACTCAACTTATAAGTGATAATATAGTATTTCTTTTGTTGATCCTCTCTAATTATAATATTTGATTTCCAATAGACGTCCTAAGATATTTCCTAAGATATTTCAACGGCTTACGTCTTCTGGACTAGCTATGAAACTAATACTCGAGTTAGCAATACAACATCTAATTTTTACACGTGCATTACATAATTATCTTTGATCAAAGATATCTCATTTCATTCTGTAAAAAAATCCATTTCGTCTTGTAAGCACAATTTAGTTAATAGTTGTAAACACATATGATCTGAGTTTAAACTTTAAATTACCCACTTCTCTACACTTAAAACGTGTGACCCCACATTTACAAAATCCATTTCATTTTGTTTGTCAATGATCAACCCAAACCATTACATTATTATGGTATAATAAATATGTTTTTTTTATAACAATTTTATATTTTTTTGGTACAATCCTTTTTTCATAAATAGAGAAAAATAGAATATATGTGCTTCTATTATATGATGCCATTAAAGTAACTCTTATAAATAAGGAAATGAATGAAAATAGTTTAGTTTTTTTTTTAAGGAATGAAAAGTGTTAGTTAGTTAACAACAAAAATTTGTGCATGGAGTTAGTTAACAGAGTTCCACTGAATTAATTGCAATTGCATTGTACCCGCGCTCACACACTCTCTTTTTGTTCTTTCCATTTTCTTTCTCCGATCAATCTTTTCTTGATTTCTTCGTCTTCCTCGTCACTTCTCTATCACATTCCATCATCTGAAATCCACTACTGCATTTTGATTCTTTAATTTTCCGCGCCAAAACGAAAGAAAGGTATATAAAAAAATGTCGAATCACAATGAAGTCTTGCCTTCTTCACTGGCTTCAATCTCACCAATTCTCACCAGCTGCTAGAGATGTCCATGAAAAGATGGAGATATATACACCTTGAAGTGCTTTGAAGTATACTTTTCAAATTTAATTTTTTGTTTTGCTCTTTGAAGTGTTTTGTGCTTATTGAATATAAGTTTACAAAATAAAACTCTTACCACTTAGCTGACGAATAATAACACGTTATTCTTTTGTGCAATTTAACGTTTGCTTGATATGAACACTGAAGCATGCTCATAAATGATTTGAATGTTTCAACATTTTCGTTACCTGATCAAGTTTCAATGGAAGTGGAAATTAGTGTTCATGGCTTTTTTAATTTTGAGGAGTAAGTGTTTGGTTCGGTAAGAGTAGCTTCGTTAATTTGTAAAGGAAAATGTTAACAAGTGTCCCTGCGGCACTTGTTAAGGAATTATAAAAGGAAATATGTTTTTGGAAATTGTGTATTCTACTTTTTGAAAACTCAAAAAAATTTGTTAACGAGTGCTCTGGGGCACTCTTAAAGAATTTCAAAGAAAGAAATTATTTTATACAAAAGTCAGATATTTCGATTTTCAATGCATTGATTACACATTTTTTAATAAAAACGTTATCATTTAAAAGTCTTAAAGAGTGTCTTGAGGGCACTCGTTAACATTTCTTTTTTGTAAATTGATAATTGTTTGTTATGAGAGAGACAAAGTGTGCAAAAAAATAGAAATTTGATGGAGGAAAAGATAGTAACTAACAATTGTAAAAAAGAGAAAGATAACATATTAAATTTATTGGAAAGAGAAAGTGTGTGCAAAAAATAGGATATATTGGTGGATTAAAATAAGAGTATAATAGAAAGTAAATGTGTAAAAATATATTTCGCTAATTTGATGTTAATATTCCAAAATGACAAGGAACATAGGGAGGGAGTAATTATTTCAGAGATAACCAGTATTGTCAAAAGGATGCATGTAAAATGATTTGAGCTTATTATGTATTTTTTTTCTCTCTCTGTAAATAAAATGTAATTTTTTTTTTCCAATCACAAAAGTCATGTTGGCATTAGTGAATGGATATACTGAAGTGTCACGCATGCTAAAGATTTGAATGAATTAAGACAAACATAATTGTAAATTTGCAGCTAATGTTAGTAACACAATGAGACACACGTAAAATTGTGACAAATGACTTGGGACCCTAATCTAATAGTATTTCATTTTTTACTAATATATATATATAATATATATATATATATATATATATATATATATATATATATATACAGGGAACAATCAAAATTGGACAAACCCTATACAAACTCCTAGATGATGTCTCGAAATTCTATGAGTATTTATTTTTTCTAAATTTTCTCAAATCCTAAACTATAAATTGAAAATAAATAGTCTACAAATTCTAACTCAACTGGTAAAAATATCAAAATTATGGGGTACGGACGTCGTGACCTCGACTTAATTGTAGTGAAATTATTAGGTCTCATTTCTAGAGTTCAAATCATAGTGATGCCGACTTAATCCAAGTTACTCAAGAATAAATGATATGACCTCAACAATATCAGCATACACCAATTAGAAGGTGAACCGAAGGGATTGCATTGCTTTGTGAAAACTGCTTGTAAAATAGGTTTTGGTTGAACATGAAAATATCTTTTAATCGAACATACTTATTGGCACAAAGTCAAAGCCTAAATCTAAGGGGGAGAGGTTTGCAAGCTTGCATAAGAGAACAATTTGAGACTAATTATGAGTGATGGAGAAGATGGAGTTGTTGTGTCTCGTGATTTTTTTTTTTTAAAGTATGGACACATGCCACTATCTAAAGTAATAAATTGATCTAATGGTCTATAAGAGTTAAAAGGTAGAGTATCTTTAGTGCCATGAAGTTAGAGAATCCAGATCTTTGTTAATGTGTTTCATCTAAAGGGACGATTTATGCTTGTATCAGTGTTTGATCATTGATACTAATATAATTGATGGTTAAACCATACTTACGAGTGAAAACCAAAATATAAGTGACAATATATTGTTAACCCACCATATTAAGATTTGTAATTATCAATAAGCGTATTAAGGTATTCCAACAACTTAGGTCTTTTGAATCCGCTATAAACCTAATATTTAAGTCGATAGTATGAGACCTGTTTTTTTTTTACTAGGGTTGGCTTATCATCCAAATAAGCTGCTATAGAAATCAAATTCAAATCCTTTTTAAGGGGAGAATCATGTTTAAATATTCCAAAACCATATTGGTGACAACATAATATTTTTTAAAGAAAAGATACTTATATTATTTCATTAATAAGAAATATATTAATACATGGTGGTACATCAAAATAAGTAACGAGACTAACTGATAATATGGCTACTCCTGTTAATGCATGAACAACCTCATTTGTTTGTCTTCGACTAATGGTGCCAACATAATATTATTGAGCCTAAAAAGTACTTATATATGTTTTCATTTATTTACAATATTTTATATACCACAAAATAAATAGAATTATGTTCCTATTTTTTTTACATCAAACATGTGCATTGCATAATTATCTTCGGTCAAGGATATCTCATTTCATTAAGGAAAAAAATTCATTTTGTCTTATAAGTGTAACTCTGTTGACAGCTACAAATACATATATATGACCTGAGTTCAAATTTTCTCCATTTTTCCACACTAAAGTGTATGAGTTCAATACATAGGTTTCTTGACAAAAAAATAAGTCAATTTAATTTTGTTTGAAATAAATCAACCCAAACCATTATATTATTATGATATAATAAATAAAATTTTTGGCAAATTTTTTATTATAATAATGTAAATTAATTTTACACTAAAGTTGAATAAAAATAGAAAGATGGGTTTGTATTAGATGAAGCCATTAATTAAAGTCTTATGAATAAGGAAATGAATGAAAAGTGTATAGTTAGTTACACCCGCGCTCACACACTCTCATTCTTTCTCTTCTTGTTTTCGTACCCTTCTCCTCCGGAAACTGTGTTCTTCCAGTGATTCTCATCACTCTCACATTTCTTTTCATTTTCTTTCTCTCTCTCTCTTTCTCCGATCAATCTTCTTCATTTCTTCTTCTTCTTCCACATCACTTTTCTTCAATTTTCTTTTCACATTCACAATGTTGATTCATCTCAACAATTTCAACATTAATTCCTTCTGATCAACCAACGGTGATTCCGCACACTATTCACATCCGAAATCCACTTCCGCATTTTGATTCTTTAATTTTCCGCGCCAAAAACAGGTACGTTAATTTTCTGCATTTCGATTCTTTAATCATCTTCTTCATACTTTTTGGATTTATTCATTGATATCTGAATTTCGAATTATTAATTACTACTCTTAACCGTTTTCTTTGTTTGATGATTGAATGTATGCAGATTATAAGGTGAAATTGAAAAAATGTCGAATCAAAATGTGGATTCGCCGAAAGGTCAATCAATGCAGATGAGGAGGGCGACATCGAGAGGCGCGGCAACCACGTTCTCGATGGAGGTGTTCGACAACGAAGTTGTGCCTGCGTCACTCGCTTCGATCTCGCCTATTCTCAGAGTCGCTAACGAGATCGAAACAGAGCGTCCTCGAGTTGCGTATCTATGTATGTATCATGCATATTCACGATGAATTAACCATTTCAATTAAGGCTCGCTAATTATTAATTAATTTATAATAATAATAATCTTTGTAATTCAGTTGTAACTGCTTTGTTAATTTGTTGGTTGTTAAACTGAAATAATGCAGGTAGATTTTATGCATTCGAGAAAGCGCACAGGTTGGATCAGAGTTCCAGTGGCCGTGGTGTTAGGCAGTTTAAGACTTTGTTGCTGCAACGATTGGAGAGGGTATGTTTCGTTTCTAATTCAGTTTTGCATTTGTATTGTTCATGCAAAATGACTTATGTTACTATAATTAACAAAACTTTGCTTAATCGAATCATGTAATAGCCAGGGACTAATTTTTTTTTGGTTGATGGTTAGGTATTAATTAATTCTAAAACATTATAATTTTATGTGTAAACTAAGTTGAAGTTAGTATTTATTTATACATCAATTTTTTATGTTAATGAATTGAGTTCAAATTCTCTGCAGTGTATGTTTACGTATCCACATAATTAGCCGAACCATATTGTTTATTTTAGTTCCTTAATTCCTACGGGAAATATGCTACTAACGGGTATCATAATTCCTTAATTGTTGTCAAGTAAATTTGACATATCAAGTGATACCAAAAGATGAATCTTTTATATTAGTGTCCTTGACATAAGCTATTCATATTTAAAATTGAAAAATTTATTTGAACAGCTAAAAATTGACAATGTATTTAATATCATATATAAATGTACAATTTATAACTATTGATTTATTCGAAAAAAAAGAAAAAACTAATAAAAAGTTTGTACCTATACCATATATATTTATATATGGCTGAACAACTAAACTGTTGTCTAAATATTGAAAATTGGATGGTCTAATGATAAAAGGACCTCATCATGATGGATGGCCAAGTTTGACCTTGAAGGACCAATATGAGTAATTGAGTTAGAGTCTATTTTGACCCAAAGAAGTCAAAGTCTATTATAACGACACGTGTATATGTGGACCCGAAACATCTAGACAAACATTTTCCTCGGTTTTTTTATTTGAAACTCACGTTCCATTTTCCTTGCCGTCGTCCTCCCTCCGAAGCATTTCTTTCTCCCCGTTTCCCCGCATAACTCAGAAATGGATTCACCCAATATTCTTATTGGAACAGATTAAGAAATCATTTGCTCCCTTCCCCTTTTAGTCACTGATAATACCTTTTTATTGAGGAAGGATCTCCTCGTTTGTTTGCAATTTAGAGAGATAGACACAAAAAGTTGACGTAGATAGTTGATCCTACTATTAAGTGAGTTCCATCATCATTATTTGTGTTTTTATCTCTTCAAATGGAATAAATGTAGAAATTATAAATAGAGAGGATCCTAACTCCTTTTTATTAACAATGTATTCTTTTCAAATTTGGAAATTGAGTTAAACTTGCATAATTTGTGGAACACTTACCAGGACAATGCAACTAGTCTTGCCTCTCGGGTTAAGAAGACAGATGCAAGGGAAATCCAGGCTTATTATCAACAATATTATGAACAATATGTCAGAGCTCTTGACCAAGCGGATCAGGCAGACAGGTAAATACTAAATACTATTTTTCTCTGCTTTCCTATGAGTTGTAGCAGATTCTGTACATTGAAATCTTTTTACAGGACCCAGCTCAGTAAAGCTTACCAGACTGCCGGGGTGCTCTTTGAAGTGCTTTGTGCCGTTAATAAGACTGAGAAGGTCGAAGAAGTAGCTCCTGAGGTTCGTCTCCATTCATATAATTTCACTTCTTATTTTGCTCAAAAAAGTAAATTTAATTTTTTAACCTTTCAAATATTTAAATCTGGAGGCATTTTTTAACGATGATCAATGATGCTATGCCTATTTATATACTATTCATGTATCCCAATATATGTTATGATGAATATTCTCACCCCTTTGTGGTTGTTGTGTATTATGGTGTCTGTACTCTTGGGGTACATACACTCAGGACGAGGAGCTCTAGATTGCGGGACATTTATAAGGTGGCGACGGAGATATACTTCCGTAGCTATTATTTAATTATTTACGTAGTCGAATAATCACGTGCTCTGATCTGTAACACTAGGGTTGGGTCCAGACGTTGAACATTTAATTTTATGAAGTTTAAGTATTTGAAATCCTTATGCAATTTTCCACAATGACGGTTGAGAATCAGACTTGTTTATTTTATGAAATATTTTTTTGAAGTATTTTCCGCACTCTGAAATATGACGTGTTATTTATTAATTGGATGAATGATTGATGAGTATGTGTAACATCCTTTTTGTTTAAATTTGATCGCATTATTTATTAAATCGACGTTAGGAATTAGGGTGTTACATTTGCTGTTCCTAAAAAAAGGCTTAATTGAACTTTTGGTCCCCTAAATTATTTGTTGTTTTCATTTTGGTCCCATAACTCTAAATTTTTCCCGTTTGGTCCCTCAAGTTAACATCCGTTTGTCAAAGTTGTCCTCACCGTTAGTCTTTTAATGCTTAATATTCATGATATGGTTTTAACCATCTGATTGCATGTCTATTGTTTTTAATTGTGAACCATCAACACCTAAGTTTTTTACTTTTATTCATCTTCTTCAACCTTCTTCTTCTTGATCTTCATCATCTTCAACATTATGTTCATATAAACCCATAATTTTTTTAACAAACAAACCCAGAAAATGCTAGAATTGATTGAATCCTACACCTAAATATCAAATTTTCACCCAAAAACATCAATATTTATCCCTGAAAAAATAGAAACAATTCAACCAAAACCGAAACCAAATTTCCATTCAACCAAATTTCCTTGCCTTTCAACTTCTCTCTCTTATTCCCTAGTATCATTTTCTTCTTCTTCTTCTTCTTCTTCTTCTTGTTCGTGTTTCTTCCCCAGATGCAACAACATTAATGTTCTCACTCTAAAGGGTAAACATATAAAGCCATATTCCCTTGTTGTCAAATATGTCACTGAAGCTGATATCTTAATCCCTAGATGTATTCCAATTTCTTCAAATTCATTTGATTCAATCTGAGGTAAAATCTTTGAAAGAAAACAAGAAAATTCAATGATTAAAAAACAAGAAAAAATTCAATTCAATGATTCAATGATTGAGAAATCAGCTTCAGCCTCAGATCTAGAACCCAAAAATTCAATGATTCAAAAACAAGAAAAAATTAAATGAAAAGCTAACTGTGCTAAATAAATTAATATGCCTGTGATTTTGTTTAAAATTTGCCAAAAGTCCTGACATAGTGCTCAACAGTGATATGGAATTTGGGTTTTTTTTATCTCTTTTTCTGGATCTCAGGGATCTGTGAAAGATGGGTTCAACAAGGGGAGCGACGGAGAGAAGAAGGTTGTTAGGATTCAGGTAAGTTCGACTGGGAGAAGAAGAAGCATGAGTTCGAGGAGGAAGAAGAGAGAAGAAGGAAGAATGGTGAAAAGGGTTTCTAAGATTTATTTAGAGTATGCTAGCGACCATTAGTGAAAGAAAAGTGATTCTCAAAAGCTAACTGTGCTAAATAAATTAATATGCCTGTGATTTTGTTTAAAATTTGCCAAAAGTTAAAAAATTCTGATGCCTGATGATTTTTTTATCTCTTTTTCTTGAAAAAAATTCTGGGTTTATTTGAACATTTTGATGAATGTATGAAGATCAAGATGATGATGATAAAGATGAGGAGGGAAGAAGAAGAAGAAATGTTAAAAAAAAAATTAGATGTTGGTGATGCACCGTTAGATACAATAGACCTCCATAATCTAGCCGTCTCCTTTTTGAAAAAAATATCAAAGGGCAGAAATTAAAAAATTAATAAGGTCTACGGTGGACCACCTACAATGTTGGTCCACCCAATACATTTGAGGTTAAAGTTAACTGACATGGACCAATTTGACTGACGGAGGTATATTTGAGGGACCGAACGGAAAAATTTAGAGTTATGGGACCAAAATGAAAACAACAAATAATTTAGGGGACCAAAAGTTCAATTAAGCCAAAAAAAAATCTTGTGTTTGTTGTTCTCTAAAAAAATTATGACACGTGGGTTACATATTCTATACCATATGCAACGGTACACACTAGATAATAACCGCAAGTTTGCTTCTTCAACCCTTTTCCCTCAACAACCAAAAATAACAAAAAACGTCTTAATGCACTGTGTCCCAGTCGTCTCCAGCTCCTCCGCCTCCTCCTCATCAGTAGGCTGCTCCAACTCATTACACCTATGCAGGAGTCTATCATACACAATCTTCAAGTTAGGTATACTAATATACCCACCCCACTGTTTATTTACCTCAACCTAAACCTCAGCCTCCTCCGCCGTCAAACCCAACTCGCTCTGCAGCAGCTCCATACCGGCCTCGTAGTCTACATCGTCGGAGTCCATGAGCCTCCCATAGATAGAGATGTGTAGAAGACACGCCACATCATCTAGTGTGACAGTCATCTTCCCAACGGGTAGATGAAAGTTGCTGGTCTCCCCATGCCATCTCTCTGACAAGGCGGTGATGAGGCCATGACTGATGTTCTCATACCCAGTCTGAAGGAGGGGGGCAAGACCGGATCCATCCACCCGATCCAGAACCATAAAGCTTCCCGTCTCGGGACTGTCAGCTTCTCATTCTTAAGCTTCTTCCCGTGCGAGGCAGGAGTCACCCGATGCGTACTCCAAAACTGAATACAACAAATTAAACGAGCAACAAACCGTTAAAAATATAAACATTTCAATGACTAAAAAAGACATAACAATTTAATCGTAAAAAAACAATAATCAAAATAAACATTAAACATTTTAACATAACAACTAAATCGTAAATTTAAAATTAAATTGACGCTTAATTAAAATATTTTAACATAACAGTTAAATCCTAAAATTAAATTAAAATAAACAATTAAATTGACGTGTAATTAAAATATTTTAACATAAAAATTAAATCGTTAAATTAAATTAAAATTAACAATTAAATTGACGCGTAATTAATTAAAATATTTTAACATAACAGTTAAATCGTTAAATTAAATTAAAATTAACAATTAACTTGACGCGTAATTAAAATATTTTAACGTAAAAATTAAATCGTAAAATTAAATTAACTTGACTCGTAATTAACTTGACGCATAATTAAATAAAATTAAACAATTAAACTTACTGTGGCGTCGCTCCAAAGTCTGCATGCCACATGTCTACTGAAACTCAGTAGAAGCGACATGTCAGTAGGGCCCCCATGAAATCCCTCTGGTCCGGCCTCCTCCTGAACCTCACCCTCCTGATGCTGAGGCTGAAGCTACTCATAATGTGCATGAGTTTAATGGTGCTGATGTGTGGGGTCCACTACCTGGGGCGCACCTGCTTGGGACAACGTCCCCTCCACATCCTCACTCCTCCTGCTCCTAACGCACTGTCTCCTTCGAACAGGAGGGTGCGCAGCCGCCTTTTTGGCCCGTGCACTCTGTGGCATGCTCTCCCTGCCTGCTCTCGGCTTGTCCGGTCTCTCAGACATATCTACACAACATAAAACAATGCAAAAAATCAATGATTTTCATAGTGACATTGTGTCATTTCTAACTAATCAACAACAACAATTCACATTGTACCCAAACTACCACATTGTGTCATTTCAATCTCTAAACTACCACATTGCACTCAAACTCACTATAATCAACATTAACAATTCAATTTCTAACTAATTTCATCATTAACATTGCAAAAATAAAACAAATTTTCATTGAGACATTTTATCAAACACTCAGAGTTCAACATAAAATCTAACGGTTTATAACTATAACCTAACTCTAACCTACCAAATTTGAGTCAAACTTACTCTAATCAACAATTTCTAACTTAATTCATCATTAACAAGCAAAAATTCTAACATGCAAATCAACACAAAACCTTAAAATTCTACAACTTTTATAAAAAAAATCTAACATTTAAATAAAAAAACCAATGCCAAATGATTATAATCACTTACTTGATGTTAGAGTAGAAATTGAACTTGATTTACTTGAGTTTGTGTGAATTCGAATTTGGGAGAAGTTGGGAGAATTTGGTTTTTGATTTTGAATATGAATGGTTCTGTTTCTGTTCTGATGCTATAACAGGACGCTATGTGACTTAAGTCACGTTGGTATATACCGAACGTGACTTAAGTCACGTAGGGGTATTTTGGAAAGTTTATATGGGAATGAGCAATTCTCTTTGTGAGAAAAGCAATTTTTAAGATGCAAAGGTCCAAACGGGCCCGTTGTCCAAACGGGACCGTTGTAACTTGCAAGATGACGCACTTCTTCAAATCGGACGTGGGGGTTGTAAAAATCCAAACAAGTTAAGAAGTTTATTGACTATAGTATTTTAAGAAGTTTATTTTTCAAACACAGTTAATTAACTAATAGTTCTGACATGCGGGTTTTGGAGACCTTTTAAGAAATGATAGTGGAGTTTGATTACATGGTTTTTCCGGATCATGTGGCAGAGTTTCTAATTTGCTAGCTGAACTCTCAACTATTTGGAGAGGCATTTATTTGGCTTGGAATCTTGGTTACCAGACTATTATTATGGGATCTGACTCTAAGACGGCTTTGAACTTGATTTCTAAGGAGCATCAACATGATTTCCATCCTTATGGAACGTTACTTTCTCTCATCAGAAAGCTAATCTCCCTCCCTTGGTCGGTAACCTTCAACCACACCTTCAAAGAAGTCAATGAGTGTGCTGACTGGTTGACAAAGTTTGGTGCGAATAGTGCGGACACTTTGAAGATGTGAACTTCTTCACCTCCTCAATTGAACCTTATCTTGTTGGTGGACGTCTTTGGGGTTTTTAGGAATCGTTTGTCTTAGTTTCTTTGTCTTTTTATTACTTTCCATTTAATCAAAAAAAGAACTAATAGTTCTGATCTAGATAGGCTAAGATTGCCGACATTCGGTTGGAATTGAAAGTGGGGGGTGTTACCTGCAAACACTCGACTCTTAAGTCAGTGGAAAAACAAATAGTGAAAAGTTTTAGAGTAGAGAGAGATTGTGTATCTGATGCTGTTGTCAGAGGAGGTACTTATTTTGTGTAATGAGTCGTCATTGTAGAGTTAATGATGATTGTTACAAACGACACCCTTCAATGGCATGGATCAGTAGCTGTTGGAAGGCATTGAATTCATCTAAGCTTTGCAGATTACAGAAATCCTATGCATGGTGGGCTGAGTTTCGCGTTGGATGTGGATTTATCAATGTCAATGTAAAATTGTTTTTCACTTTAAAAACTCAATTATATATAAAAAATTATAATCAAAATATAGTTAGAGTTTAGTGGATTTATCATTGTCATTGTAAGATAGTTTTACGCTTACATTAAATGAGAGATCACTATTTTTCCATTGCATACCACTAACTTCAAACTACCTTAGAAGAGTACAACGAAGTAAACTAAAAAAAAAAAGTACAGCAAAGTGGCAAAATAATTGATTTTTATTGGATGATGAACGGAAGAGATTGCGATAGTTGAGATCACTTGTTAAAATAGGTTTTGGTTGAACATGAAAATATCTTTTTAATCGAACTTACTTGTTACCAACAAATGCAACACCTAAGTCTAAGGGGAGAGGTTTGCAAGCTTGCATAAGAGAACAATTTGAGACTAATTATGAGTGAGGGAGAAGATGGAGTTATTGTGTCTCGTGTTTTTGTTTTTTTAATTTTCATTTTTTTAAGGACATATGTCACTATCTGTAGCACTAAATTGTTCTGCTGGTCTATAAGAGTTAAATGGTAGAGTATCTTTGCCGCCATAAAGTTAGATAATCCAGACCCTGGTCAATCGATTTCATCTAAAAGGAGGACTTTGGCTTGTATTAAAGTTTGAACATTGATACTAAAACAATTGACCAAAACATAAGTGATAATATAGTTTTTTTAACAAGTAAGAATGGGATAATATATTAACATCAATGGAGAGCCCTTGAAAACATATGATGTGTCAACAAAGACCTCAAAAGTTTACAAACAGTTCAGTTGAAACCAAAGGAAAACAAAAAATTTGCCGATGTCCAGACAAACAAAAAGGCACGACCACCACATATGAAAGCTTAAAGCAAAAGTCACATTATATGCCTTCAACCACCAATAAGAATGTAATTTCACTTTCTCTAACAGTTGGTGAGCGGTGCTGTCCATGTTCTTAAATAATCTGTTGTTGCGCTCGGTCCAGATAACCCAAACACAACAAAGCCAAAGAAGCTGCATAAAGGAGCGCCTAGACCGAGTACCACCTGATGAGTGCACAAATTGAACAAAATGATCACTTAAATGATCCGGGTTAGCGGATTCAACACCAATCCATAATCTAATAAGACTCCAAAGGAAAACAAAAGAGAGACAATATAGGAACACATGATGAGCTAACTATGTGGCTCCACACCCGGTCACACATAACCGCGAGTCATGAGGAATAATTCCGCGAGACACCAAATTTTTCTTCGTCGGCAACCTATTCCGAAATAGCCTCCACGCCAAAATAGAAACCTTAAGGGGAACCTGTTTGTGCCAAATCAGATCTGAAGTAGCATCCAAACGCTGAGCTTCCTGGCTAGTCAAAAAGGTATACACGCCCTTTACTGAATAGCAGCTCCCCTAACAGATCCTCCTCCCACGCCCACAAACGACGACGCCATTGCTTCCACGCCTCCTCTCCCTCATCCCACCCTAAACCGCGCATTTCTGCAACCGTACTCAACTTATGCTAAGTCGAATAGCTGCCGTACTCAACTTATAAGTGATAATATAGTATTTCTTTTGTTGATCCTCTCTAATTATAATATTTGATTTCCAATAGACGTCCTAAGATATTTCCTAAGATATTTCAAATGCTTACGTCTTTTGGACTAGCTATGAAACTAATACTCGAGTTAGCAATACAACATCTAATTTTTACACGTGCATTACATAATTATCTTTGATCAAAGATATCTCATTTCATTCTGTATAAAAATCCATTTCGTCTTGTAAGCACAATTTAGTTAATAGTTGTAAAGACATATGATCTGAGTTTAAACTTTAAATTACCCACTTCTCTACACTTAAAACGTGTGACCCCACATTTACAAAATCCATTTCATTTTGTTTGTCAATGATCAACCCAAACCATTATATTATTATGGTATAATAAATATGTTTTTTTTATAACAATTTTATATTTTTTGGTACAATCCTTTTTCATAAATAGAGAAAAATAGAATATAAGTGCTTCTATTGTATGATGCCATTAAAGTAACTCTTATAAATAAGGAAATGAATGAAAATAGTTTAGTTTTTTTTTTTTGAAGGAATGAAAAGTGTTAGTTAGTTAACAACAAAAATTTGTGCATGGAGTTAGTTAACAGAGTTCCACTGAATTAATTGCAATTGCATTGTACCCGCGCTCACACACTCTCTTTTTGTTCTTTCCATTTTCTTTCTCCGATCAATCTTTTCTTGATTTCTTCGTCTTCCTCGTCACTTCTCTATCACATTCCATCATCTGAAATCCACTACTGCATTTTGATTCTTTAATTTTCCGCGCCAAAACGAAAGAAAGGTATATAAAAAAATGTCGAATCACAATGAAGTCTTGCCTTCTTCACTGGCTTCAATCTCACCAATTCTCACCAGCTGCTAGAGATGTCCATGAAAAGATGGAGATATATACACCTTGAAGTGCTTTGAAGTATACTTTTCAAATTTAATTTTTTGTTTTGCTCTTTGAAGTGTTTTGTGCTTATTGAATATAAGTTTACAAAATAAAACTCTTACCACTTAGCTGACGAATAATAACACGTTATTCTTTTGTGCAATTTAACGTTTGCTTGATATGAACACTGAAGCATGCTCATAAATGATTTGAATGTTTCAACATTTTCGTTACCTGATCAAGTTTCAATGGAAGTGGAAATTAGTGTTCATGGCTTTTTTAATTTTGAGGAGTAAGTGTTTGGTCCGGTAAGAGTAGCTTTGTTAATTTGTAAAGGGAAATGTTAACAAGTGTTCCTGCGGCACTTGTTAAGGAATTATAAAAGGAAATATGTTTTTGGAAATTGTGTATTCTACTTTGTGAAAGCTCAAAAAAATTTGTTAACGAGTGCTGGGGCACTCTTTAAGAATTTCAAAGAAAGAAATTATTTTATACAAAAGTAAGATATTTCGATTTTCAATGCATTGATTACACATATTTTAATAAAAAAGTTATCATTTAAAGGTCTTAGAGAGTGTCTTGGGGGCACTCGTTAACATTTTTTTTTAAAATTGATAATTGTTTGTTATGAGAGAGACAAAGTGTGCAAAAAAATAGAAATTTGTTGGAGAAAAAGATAGTAACTAACAATTGTAAAAAAGAGAAAGATAACATATTAAATTTATTGGAAAGAGAAAGTGTGTGCAAAAAAATAGGATATATTGGTGGATTAAAATAAGAGTATAATAGAAAGTAAATGTGTAAAAATATATTTCGCTAATTTGATGTTAATATTCCAAAATGACGAGGAATGGAGGGAGGGAGTAATTATTTTAGAGATAACTAGTATTGTCAAAAGGATGCATGTAAAATGATTTGAGCTTATTATGTATTTTTTTTCTCTCTCTGTAAAAAAATGTAATTTTTTTTTCCAATCACAAAAGTCATGTAGGCATTAGTGAATGGATATACTGAAGTGTCACGCATGCTAAAGATTTGAATGAATTAAGACAAACATAATTGTAAATTTGCAGCTAATGTTAGTAACACAATGAGACACACTTAAAATTGTGACAAATGACTTGGGACCCTAATCTAATAGTATTTCATTTTTTACTAATATATATATATATATATATATATATATATATATATATGTAGGGAACAATCAAAATTGGACAAACCCTATACAAACTCCTAGATGATGTCTCGAAATTCTATGAGTATTTATTTTTTCTAAATTTTCTCAAATCCTAAACTATAAATTGAAAATAAATAGTCTACAAATTCTAACTCAACTGGTAAAAATATCAAAATTATGGGGTACGGACGTCGTGACCTCGACTTAATTGTAGTGAAATTATTAGGTCTCATTTCTAGAGTTCAAATCATAGTGATGCCGACTTAATCCAAAGTTACTCAAGAATAAATGATATGACCTCAACAATATCAGCATACACCAATTAGAAGGTGAACCGAAGGGATTGCATTGCTTTGTGAAAACTGCTTGTAAAATAGGTTTTGGTTGAACATGAAAATATCTTTTTAATCGAACATACTTATTGGCAACAAAGTCAAAGCCTAAATCTAAGGGGGAGAGGTTTGCAAGCTTGCATAAGAGAACAATTTGAGACTAATTATGAGTGATGGAGAAGATGGAGTTGTTGTGTCTCATGATTTTTTTTTTTTTAAAGTATGGACACATGCCACTATCTAAAGTAATAAATTGATCTAATGGTCTATAAGAGTTAAAAGGTAGAGTATCTTTAGTGCCATGAAGTTAGAGAATCCAGATCTTTGTTAATGTGTTTCATCTAAAGGGACGATTTATGCTTGTATCAGTGTTTGATCATTGATACTAATATAATTGATGGTTAAACCATACTTACGAGTGAAAACCAAAATATAAGTGACAATATATTGTTAACCCACCATAATTAAGATTTGTAATTATCAATAAGCGTATTAAGGTATTCCAACAACTTAGGTCTTTTGAATCCGCTATAAGCCTAATATTTAAGTCGATAGTATGAGACCTGTTTTTTTTTTTACTAGGGTTGGCTTATCATCCAAATAAGCTGCTATAGAAATCAAATTCAAATCCTTTTTAAGGGAGAATCATGTTTAAATATTCCAAAACCATATTGGTGACAACATAATATTTTTTAAAGAAAAGATACTTATATTATTTCATTAATAAGAAATATATTAATACATGGTGGTACATCAAAATAAGTAACGAGACTAACTGATAATATGGCTACTCCTGTTAATGCATGAACAACCTCATTTGTTTGTCTTCGACTAATGGTGCCAACATAATATTATTGAGCCTAAAAAGTACTTATATATGTTTTTCATTTATTTACAATATTTTATATACCACAAAATAAATAGAATTATGTTCCTATTTTTTTTACATCAAACATGTGCATTGCATAATTATCTTCGGTCAAGGATATCTCATTTCATTAAGGAAAAAAATTCATTTTGTCTTATAAGTGTAACTCTGTTGACAGCTACAAATACATATATATGACCTGAGTTCAAATTTTCTCCATTTTTCCACACTTAAAGTGTATGAGTTCAATACATAGGTTTCTTGACAAAAAAAATAAGTCAATTTAATTTTGTTTGAAATAAATCAACCCAAACCATTATATTATTATGATATAATAAATAAAATTTTTGGCAAATTTTTTTATTATAATAATGTAAATTAATTTTACACTAAAGTTGAATAAAAATAGAAAGATGGGTTTGTATTAGATGAAGCCATTAATTAAAGTCTTATGAATAAGGAAATGAATGAAAAGTGTATAGTTAGTTACACCCGCGCTCACACACTCTCATTCTTTCTCTTCTTGTTTTCGTACCCTTCTCCTCCGGAAACTGTGTTCTTCCAGTGATTCTCATCACTCTCACATTTCTTTTCATTTTCTTTCTCTCTCTCTCTTTCTCCGATCAATCTTCTTCATTTCTTCTTCTTCTTCCACATCACTTTTCTTCAATTTTCTTTTCACATTCACAATGTTGATTCATCTCAACAATTTTCAACATTAATTCCTTCTGATCAACCAACGGTGATTCCGCACACTATTCACATCCGAAATCCACTTCCGCATTTTGATTCTTTAATTTTCCGCGCCAAAAACAGGTACGTTAATTTTCTGCATTTCGATTCTTTAATCATCTTCTTCATACTTTTTGGATTTATTCATTGATATCTGAATTTCGAATTATTAATTACTACTCTTAACCGTTTTCTTTGTTTGATGATTGAATGTATGCAGATTATAAGGTGAAATTGAAAAAATGTCGAATCAAAATGTGGATTCGCCGAAAGGTCAATCAATGCAGATGAGGAGGGCGACATCGAGAGGCGCGGCAACCACGTTCTCGATGGAGGTGTTCGACAACGAAGTTGTGCCTGCGTCACTCGCTTCGATCTCGCCTATTCTCAGAGTCGCTAACGAGATCGAAACAGAGCGTCCTCGAGTTGCGTATCTATGTATGTATCATGCATATTCACGATGAATTAACCATTTCAATTAAGGCTCGCTAATTATTAATTAATTTATAATAATAATAATCTTTGTAATTCAGTTGTAACTGCTTTGTTAATTTGTTGGTTGTTAAACTGAAATAATGCAGGTAGATTTTATGCATTCGAGAAAGCGCACAGGTTGGATCAGAGTTCCAGTGGCCGTGGTGTTAGGCAGTTTAAGACTTTGTTGCTGCAACGATTGGAGAGGGTATGTTTCGTTTCTAATTCAGTTTTGCATTTGTATTGTTCATGCAAAATGACTTATGTTACTATAATTAACAAACTTTGCTTAATCGAATCATGTAATAGCCAGGGACTAATTTTTTTTTGGTTGATGGTTAGGTATTAATTAATTCTAAAACATTATAATTTTATGTGTAAACTAAGTTGAAGTTAGTATTTATTTATACATCAATTTTTTATGTTAATGAATTGAGTTCAAATTCTCTGCAGTGTATGTTTACGTATCCACATAATTAGCCGAACCATATTGTTTATTTTAGTTCCTTAATTCCTACGGGAAATATGCTACTAACGGGTATCATAATTCCTTAATTGTTGTCAAGTAAATTTGACATATCAAGTGATACCAAAAGATGAATCTTTTATATTAGTGTCCTTGACATAAGCTATTCATATTTAAAATTGAAAAATTTATTTGAACAGCTAAAAATTGACAATGTATTTAATATCATATATAAATGTACAATTTATAACTATTGATTTATTCGAAAAAAAAGAAAAAACTAATAAAAAGTTTGTACCTATACCATATATATTTATATATGGCTGAACAACTAAACTGTTGTCTAAATATTGAAAATTGGATGGTCTAATGATAAAAGGACCTCATCATGATGGATGGCCAAGTTTGACCTTGAAGGACCAATATGAGTAATTGAGTTAGAGTCTATTTTGACCCAAAGAAGTCAAAGTCTATTATAACGACACGTGTATATGTGGACCCGAAACATCTAGACAAACATTTTCCTCGGTTTTTTATTTGAAACTCACGTTCCATTTTCCTTGCCGTCGTCCTCCCTCCGAAGCATTTCTTTCTCCCCGTTTCCCCGCATAACTCAGAAATGGATTCACCCAATATTCTTATTGGAACAGATTAAGAAATCATTTGCTCCCTTCCCCTTTTAGTCACTGATAATACCTTTTTATTGAGGAAGGATCTCCTCGTTTGTTTGCAATTTAGAGAGATAGACACAAAAAGTTGACGTAGATAGTTGATCCTACTATTAAGTGAGTTCCATCATCATTATTTGTGTTTTTATCTCTTCAAATGGAATAAATGTAGAAATTATAAATAGAGAGGATCCTAACTCCTTTTTATTAACAATGTATTCTTTTCAAATTTGGAAATTGAGTTAAACTTGCATAATTTGTGGAACACTTACCAGGACAATGCAACTAGTCTTGCCTCTCGGGTTAAGAAGACAGATGCAAGGGAAATCCAGGCTTATTATCAACAATATTATGATCAATATGTCAGAGCTCTTGACCAAGCGGATCAGGCAGACAGGTAAATACTAAATACTATTTTTCTCTGATTTCCTATGAGTTGTAGCAGATTCTGTACATTGAAATCTTTTTACAGGACCCAGCTCAGTAAAGCTTACCAGACTGCTGGGGTGCTCTTTGAAGTGCTTTGTGCCGTTAACAAGACTGAGAAGGTCGAAGAAGTAGCTCCTGAGGTTCGTCTCCATTCATATAATTTCACTTCTTATTTTGCTCAAAAAAGTAAATGTAATTTTTTAACCTTTCAAATATTTAAATCTGGAGGCATTGTTTGTGTTTACAGATTATCGCCGCTGCTAGAGATGTCCAGGAAAACCTGGAGATTTATGCACATTCATATAATATTCTTCCTCTAGATGCTGCTGGTGCTTCTCTGCCCATTATGCAGTTTGAAGAGGTGTTTTTGAGTGACTAATGTTAAATCCTTGTGTTTCTTTAACTTGGCATAGTACTGAGTTTGAACTGCTTTCTTTTGCCATTAGATTAAGGCTGCTGTTTCTGCGCTCTGGAACACTCGTGGCTTGAACTGGCCTGGCTCATTTGAGCAACAGAGGCAGAGAACCGGAGATTTGGACATGCTTGATTGGCTTAGAGCAATATTTGGCTTCCAGGTATGTATTTCGTACACAGAATATGGAAGAAAAAGATTTATTGTTGACCAAATTTTTGTATGGCCTCCTTCAATTGTTTATGCATTTGGTTTATTTGAGTACAGAAGGACAGCGTGAGGAATCAAAGAGAGCATTTGATTCTGCTTCTTGCTAACTCGCATATAAGGCTACACCCTAAACCTGAGCCTTTTAACAAGGCATGTATCTGTTTCACACTTCCTCTGTTTCAGGCAAAATAAAAGCCGAAACTGTAATCAAAAGAACACTAGTCAGTAATTGAATTCACAAGTTTTTTCTCCGCTTTCCTTTTGATTTTATCATTCCAGCTCGATGATCGTGCTGTTGATTCTGTGATGAAAGACCTTTTTAAGAATTACAAAACGTGGTGCAAATTCTTGGGACGGAAGCATAGTTTGCGGTGAGATATAACTATATCAGCATCAACGAACATTTGCGCTTTTATCTTTTGCCTTATGAATTTAAAGAATAGAATCTGAAATTGTTTATGGTTAAAAGTGTTTGTTGTTCTTTTACACAGACTGCCTCAAGGTCAACCAGACATACAGCAGAGGAAGTTGCTTTATATGGGATTGTATCTTCTCATTTGGGGTGAAGCGTCAAATGTTCGATTCATGCCAGAGTGTCTATGCTATATATTTCACAATGTGAGTACAAATATACCACATGTTTCACTATATCTTGTGCCACAATGTCTTCGCAATTGTAATATAATGGTCTTCTCTTTAATCTTTTTAAATTTATTAGTGATTTGCACATTTGCTAATAATGGCCAAGTATGACATCAGATGGCATATGAACTGCATGGTTTATTGGCTGGAAATGTCAGCATTGTCACTGGTGAAAATATCAAGCCTTCTTATGGGGGAGATGACGAGGCATTCCTACGAAAGGTTATCACACCCCTATACCGAGTAATTGAGAAGGTGTGATTTTATCTCTCATGGGCATTGTTGTAATATCTCAGGTGATGTTCCCTGTAAAGATTTGCAAAATTGTAATAACCATGTTGATCATTCCAGGAATCTAAGAAAAGCAGAAATGGAAAGGCTTCACACTCAGCATGGTGCAACTATGATGATCTAAATGAGTATTTTTGGTTTGTTTTCCTTCAGAATTTTATTACTAAAATTGACTTGGTTTGTTTCATTTCATCATTCATTACTTGACTGTTTTTTGTTGTTGTTGTTGTTGTTGTTGCAGGTCACTTGATTGCTTTTCTCTTGGATGGCCTATGCGCGATGATGGTGATTTTTTTAAATCCTCAAGTGATTTGACACAGGTTATATTTTAAGAAGTTACTGGATTGATTTTAAAATGCTTTATTTTTGGCACTTATATAAATTCCATATCAGGGAAGAAAGGGTGCATCAAGAAAATCTGGGAAACTTGGAAAATCAAATTTTATTGAAACACGGACATTTTGGCACATCTTCCGCAGTTTTGATCGTCTCTGGACCTTTTTTTTACTGGGTTTGCAGGTATTTGTGTTAAAAAAAAAAGACATGCTTTAAGTCAATATTGCCCCATATTGTGTTTATGACAAGTCTTGAGAATTCTCATTACAGGTGATGTTCATTATTGCATGGGATGGGATTTCATTGATGGATATCTTTCAGAAGGATGTTTTATATAAACTGTCTAGTATATTCATCACAGCATCCATTCTGCGCTTACTTCAAAGTATGAAACATTCACTAAAATGCTTTTGTTAAACTTATCAGAGTCACTCAGAACAAAAAAAATTATATTAATTGTCTGGTTATCCTATTTGTGTTAGAAGCTTGACATTTAATTTTTTAGAATTTCACAAGTCATCATGTGGGAAACACAAACCTCACAAGTCATACGAGAAGCCGGATTAGGACTACAGATTTTACTTTAGTGTTTGACAAGTTCCAACGGAATTCAAGTATTTAATTTAATGATGCATTGTTATCAGAGTTCTTTCTCTCCCTCTACTCACTTTTGTGGTTTTATGCATGTTATGTGCATATGATTTGTTCCTAACATATCATTCGTATTAATTTTGAAGTAATTTTATTCAAAAATTAAGTTTGGAAGGACAATTTATATAAGATCAATCGGCTTTTTACCTTAAGGTTTTACTTGCCATGTATTATTTGGTGATCAATCAATTAATTATACGGTTTTATGTATTATAATGTTTCTAGCTGAAAAGTAAGGATTGTTAGAAGCTTGATTCCATGAAAACGGTTAGGAAAGGTTGAAGAAGAAGAGAGAGAAGAGAGAAAGTAAGAGAGAGAAAACAGATCTGAAACTGATTCTGTTATGTTGTTATTGTTACTGAATGAGAGGGAAATACATGTATTTATAGTCACTTGGACTTAGGGACAGGTGGCATAATACAGCTGTACAATTCTAACAATAAAGCCAAAAGACTAACAGCATAACTAACAGCTTATATTCTAACAGTCCCCCTTCAAACTGAGGGTGTCACATACTCTCAGTTTGTTTCTAAGATAAAGAAATCTGTCAGTGGACAGTGGCTTAGTCAAGACATCTGCCCACTGATCCTGAGCAGGCACATGAGAAACAACCAGCTCCTTTCTGATGACTTTTTCCCTGACAAAGAAGATGTCCAGCTCCATATGCTTGGTTCTTGAGTGAAGAACTGGGTTGTGAGCAAGAGAAACAGCACTGAGGTTATCACAGAAAATATGAGGAACTTTACTTTTAATTTGCAATTCCTTGAGAAGTGACTGAATCCAGATGATTTCAGCAGAAGCTTGGGCAAGACTCCTGTATTCAGCCTCAGCACTGGACCTAGCTACTAAAGTCTGCTTCTTTGCCCACCAAGAGATCAGATTGGGACCTAGGAAGATGCAGGCTCCAGATGTACTTCTTCTGTCATCAGGATCTGAAGCCCAGTCAGCATCACAAAACCCAGTGATTGCTATAGGATCAGTAGCACTAGCAGGTGTAATCAGCAGCCCATGATGTAAAGTACCCTGCAGATATCTGAGTATCCTCTTGACTGCCTTCCAGTGATCTTCAAGAGGGGCTGACAAGAACTGACAAACTTTATTCACAGAATAGGATATTTCAGGTCTTGTTATGGTGGCATATTGTAAGGCCCCTACAATAGACCTGAAAAATGTAGGATCAGCTACAGCACTGGAACCAACTTTAGATAGCTTTGTACTAGATGCCATAGGAGAGGCCATGCTATTAGCATTGATCATATTAGCCTTTTGTAGGAGGTCCTTGATGTACTTTGTTTGAGAGAGAAGTAAAGACCCAGATGATAGGTGATGCACCTCTATCCCAAGGAAGTAGTCCAGTTTGCCCAAGTCCTTGAGAGAAAACTCAGAATTAAGCTGGTGGACTAACTTGTCAATGGCCAGTTTTGAGCTTCCAGTGATGATAATGTCATCAACATAGACCAGTATGAAGATGCAGTAGGTGGGAGTGTGAAGAGTAAATAGAGAAGGGTCACACCTACTTGATTTGAACCCAAAGCTTAGCAAGGCTGATTTCAACCTCTCAAACCATGCCCTAGGAGCTTGTTTTAGTCCATAAAGAGCCTTGTGCAGCCTGCAGACAAGGTTCTTATCAGAGGATTCAAATCCTGGAGGCTGTACCATATAGACTTCTTCAGTGAGTAAGCCATTTAAGAATGCATTGTTGACATCCAATTGCTGAAGAGGCCAGTGATAGGTAGCAGCAAGTGTCAGAACAGTTCTTACTGTAACAGGTTTGACTACAGGAGAGAAGGTCTCATTGTAGTCAAAACCAGCTTGCTGATGAAACCCTTTAGCCACCAGACGTGCTTTGTACCTATTTACACTGCCATCTGGATTTTCCTTAACCCTGAACACCCATTTACAACCAATGGCTTGTCTGTTTGGAGGAAGAGAGACAAGAGACCAGGTCTGATTCTGAAGTAATGCATCATATTCTGCTTGCATTGCTGAATGCCACTTGGGATCTTGAATAGCAGTTTTATAAGATGTAGGTTCAACATGAGTTAAAAGCAATGTGGGATTAAGTCTGGGTTGCACAATACCATGTTTACCCCTTGTTTTCATGGTGTGAGTGTTTAGGGGATGAATTTTATGTGGGACAGGAGGTGGAGACTCAGAGGCTGCAGACTGAGGAGTAGCAGTGCTGGCTGCAGAATCAGGGGAAGAAGTAGGAGAGGGAGAGGGAGGTAAGATGGTAATTGGAGAGGGATTTAGAATAGCAGTGTTTCTGGGAGGAGACTCAGAGGGGTGAGAATGGACAGAGGGAGTATGAGGGCTGTGTGCAGTGGGAGAGAAAGAGTCAGACCCAAGGGAAGAGGCATGAGGAGGAGATGAACTCAGAGTAGGAGACACAGCAGATGTTGTAGACACAGAAGTGGGAAGGAAAGTGAACAGAGTAGGGCCATCTGGTATAACAGAACACACTTTTTGAGATGGGAACAGGTCAGAGTAAGGAAATCTGACTTCATTAAACACAACATCTTTGGATATAAAAATCCTACCTGAGGCATCTAAACACTTATAACCTTTATGACTGTTGGAATATCCCAAGAAGACACACTCTTTTGAATGAAAATCTAGTTTATGAGAGTTATAAGGTTTGAGGAAAGGAAAGCATGCACAACCAAAGCTTTTGAGAAACTTATAATCTGGGAATTGAAGGTGAAGTAAGAAGAAAGGTGACTTGTTGGCTAAAACAGGTGTAGGTAGTCTATTTATAAGGTAAGTAGCAGTGAGGAAGGCATGGTCCCAAAATTTTAGGGGTAGTTGTGCATGAGATAAAAGAGTGAGGCCAGTTTCAACAATATGTCTATGTTTCCTCTCAACTGAGCCATTTTGGTGGTGAGTGTGTGGGCAAGTGAACCTGTGAGTAATACCAAGGGCATTGAGATATTTTGTGAAAGGTAAAAACTCACCCCCTCCATCAGTTTGAACAGAAATGATTTTATGATTTAACTGTAATTCAATCATAGTTTTAAAATTCTGAAAAGTGGAGAGTGTGTGGGATTTGAGTTTTAAAGGATAAATCCAAGTGTATCTAGAATAAGCATCCACACAAGTAAGAAAGTAAGTATAACCACATGAGGATTCAACAGGTGCAGGTCCCCAAAGATCACAGAAAATTAATTCAAGAGGTTTAGTATAGGTCACTTGAGAGGCAAAGGAAGGAAGCCTATGAACTTTACCAAGACAGCAAGCATTACAAAAATCTGACAAGGCTTTAGTTGGTAATTTTATATTACAAAGTTTAACAATGCTTTGGAGCACCTCATGATTAGGGTGTCCAAGTCTGCTATGCCAGATGCTATACATGGAAGGAAAAGACTTAACAGGACTATATGCTGAACTACTAGGTAAATGTTCAACATTATTACACTGAAAATGACTGGGACTTAAACTAGCAGCCTGTGCTGGGACTTTATTCCAAACAGTATTGACATTGGAAGATGGAGAAACTGGAGTGGTGGACTTGACAGAGTTGGTGTGCTCAAACTGATAGAGACCATCACGTCCAAGTATACCCCTGAGGAGCACCTTAGAAGAATCCTGGGATTTGACAAAGCAATGATTAGGATGAAACTCAAAGTAAACATCATTATCCCTAGCAAACTGACTCACACTAACAAGGTTTTTGGTTATAGAGGGAACAAGAAGAAGATTATTAAGTTTTAAGGTTGTGTGTGGATGAAAAGGGGAGGGAAAATGCAAAGAACCAACAGAGGTAATAGCCAAACCTTGTCCATTACCAATGTGGACCTGATCAGAACCTGAGAAGGACATGGAGTCCATGAGATTGGATGCATCAGGAGTGACATGGTGAGTTGCTCCTGAGTCAGGGTACCACACATTGTTGAAGGCTTGTGAGTCTGAACCAGTTAGAAAGGCTTGTGCAGGAGAACCTCTTGGAGTACTGGCCTGGGATTGTGCAGAGGGCCTAAGAAACTGTCCAGTATGCTGAGGACGAGCAAGGTGCTGCATCCACACATTTGGAGGTGCTCCATATCCTCCTGATGAGCCATAGGGATAGGGACTATAGTAATCAGATTGTGGAGCAGAGAACCTGAAGTGGCAATAGCTTGCATCATGACCAGACTTGGAGCATATTTGGCACTGCACATAAGGTCTACCACCAAAACGTCCTCCACGTCCTCTGAATCTACCACCAGAACGGCCACCACGTCCTCTGAACTGGCCATTGCGTCCTCCAAAATTAGGAAACTGATTGTTCCCTGTACCATCAGTATAAGCTTGATTCTGAGCACCAGAACCCTGAGGTTGAGATTCAGCATTACCAGTTTCAGTGAGATTAACTGAAACTGGTTCAGTTACAGCAGCTTTCTTGAATTTTTCATTACGAGATTCTTGAGTAAGAAGTTGTGATTCAAGCTCATCTAGAGAAATAACCTCAGATTTGGCATTGGCGCTAGCAACGATAGGATTAAATTCTTCAGGAAGTGCTTCAAGAACAACTTCAATTAGGTCCCTGTGAGGAACAGGATCTCCAATTGAAGCAAGAGACTCAGAAATGGCGCGAATACGAGCAATAAACTCAGCAACAGTGCGCGTGCCTTTCGTAATGGATCTCAGTTCAGAACGGAGTTGGCGCGAGCGCGTTTTCATCTGTGTGAAGCAGTAACTATGGATTTCATCCCAAACCTGCCACGAGTGACGGAGAAGAACGAAACGCGAGAGAAGCGAAGGCGAAATCGTTGACAGAATCCAAGTACAGAGCAAGGAATCTTGCTCTTCCCATTCAGTGTAAGCAGGATTCTCTGTTCCTGCTTCGCGCGCTGCATCTGTGAGATAAACAGGTGGAATCTGAGGTGAAACCACATATTTCACCATCTTCGTTCCACGAAGAACACCTTCAACTTGCTGCTTCCATTGAAGGTAGTTCGTATCATCAAGCTTAACTGAAACGGTTTGTTTGAAAGTTTTGGATGCAGCAGCAGTTACGCGCTGCGCATCAGAGAGAGAGGGAGAAGACGTAGCTGGAGCCATGGATCTGGATCAAAAAGCTCTAGATACCATGTTAGAAGCTTGATTCCATGAAAACGGTTAGGAAAGGTTGAAGAAGAAGAGAGAGAAGAGAGAAAGTAAGAGAGAGAAAACAGATCTGAAACTGATTCTGTTATGTTGTTATTGTTACTGAATGAGAGGGAAATACATGTATTTATAGTCACTTGGACTTAGGGACAGGTGGCATAATACAGCTGTACAATTCTAACAATAAAGCCAAAAGACTAACAGCATAACTAACAGCTTATATTCTAACAAGGATAAGCTATTATATATATACACACACACATATATATTGGTCAAGTAGCCTAGTGGCTAGAACTCGGCCCCTGCATATATTATGCAATGTCCCTACCAACAAATTATGAAGCCTAACTCATCCTTACAAAACCGGCTTGTACGGTGAGGATTGCCTCCTCTATATAAACTATTCTCAAGAATCCTATGTATTCGATGTGGGACTAAATCCCACCGAGTGTTGGCCGCTAACACACCCCCTCACGCTTCAGCCCGGGCTGAAGCGTGAACGATGCAGAAAGCCCAACGGTAGACCCGACAGGCTCTGATACCATGTCACAAATTACGAAGCCTAACTCATCCTTACAAAACCGGCTTGTACGGTGAGGATTGCCTCCTCTATATAAACTATTCTCAAGAATCCTATCTATCCGATGTGGGACTAAATCCCACCGAGTGTTGGCCGCTAACATATTTTACTGTCCTGTTTGTTTTTTTCTTGCTTGTTCCTATATATTTGCTTTAATTTATGTTCTTCTTTGTATTTATTTAGGTATCTTGGACCTAGTCCTGAACTTTCCAGGCTATCATCGATGGAAATTCACCGATGTGCTAAGAAATATTCTTAAAGTCATTGTCTGCTTTATATGGGTTATCATTCTTCCACTCTTTTATGTACAATCTTTCAAGGGTGCACCTCAGGGCCTCAAGGAGCTGCTTGTTTTTTTCAAACAAATAAAAGGCATCCCACCATTGTACATGCTGGCAGTTGCATTGTATATGCTACCAAATTTATTAGCAGCTGCTCTCTTTCTTTTCCCAATGCTAAGGCGTTGGATTGAAAACTCAGATTGGCACATAGTTAGGTTATTCTTATGGTGGTCTCAGGTAGTCATGTTTTCTGTTCTCTTGAACATCTAAGTATTTCTCTTCTTGGTTTAAATCGAAACTATTTTGTTGGTGATAAGTGGTTTTCAACGTAATTGCTGGTTATTTTGGAAGTAGTGCAAATTGACACCTGGGCTAGAATTCTGTGGGTAACAGGATTTTTTTTCCGCAAATTTTCTTTAAATGGAAGGAAAAGACATGATATCTCTCTCATGTTAAGAGCATGTAAATATAGCTAATATTAATGAGGATTTTTGTGGCGAGAACAATCCTTGAAGATTGATAAACCTGCAATTATTTGTTAATACGCACTGCATACATATATTTACACACAGAGAATAATATGAGTTATTGACTGTTTGTCTATTAAAACTCTGTTTGTCTATTATTTGTTATGAGTTATTTGTTAAACCTCTGTTTGCTAAAATATGTCTACTTTTTTTTCTCTCAATGATTTGGGTATCGTCCATTAACTAACTGATTGTTTCTCTCCATGCAGCCAAGAATATATGTTGGAAGAGGAATGCATGAAAGTCAATATGCTCTCCTAAAGTAGGATTCACACAGCACTGTTCCTGAAGTAATTTATTCTAGTTTTCCCTTGTTTATATTATGAAAAGTGTTTCGTCATCTATACTCTTTCATGAATTTCAGGTATACTATTTTCTGGGTGTTGCTTTTGGCTTCAAAATTTTTATTCAGCTTTTATGTCCAGGTAAAATATTATATATGCAATCATTGTTACTTACATAACAAGCTAGCCTTGTGAAGTTACTGGGCCTCTTTTTAAGTGTTGCATTTATTTTCAGATAAAACCTCTAGTTAAGCCAACTAAGGACATAATGAGCATTCAACATGTTGATTATGCTTGGCATGAGTTTTTCCCCAATGGTAATTTCTTCTTCTTTTTTCCGAAGACTTTGCAACTTGTGGTTATTGATCAAATATTTTCTACTCGATGCAGCTCATAACAACTATTGTGCAGTTGGTGCACTTTGGGCTCCCGTACTTATGGTTTGTATGTTATATATCTTGGTTATGTTTACATATATTGATTTTTCACTTGTTCAGATATCTCAGTGTATCATGTCATTTTCAATACAGGTTTATTTCATGGACACTCAAATTTGGTATGCAATCTTCTCAACTTTGTATGGTGGCATTGTTGGAGCCTTTGATCGTCTAGGAGAGGTCTTCATCTGTTTTATCTTATTCTATATTAATTTGAAATTGATTATGTTCTTGGGTTTTCCTTTTAAAAACTTTGGTCAAACACACACACAAACAGAAACTCAAACATATGCAGTTGAGTTAAGAGATTAATGGGACGCTTTTGGATTCAAAATATTGGATCATCATTTGCTTATATTTGTATGAAATTCTGAATTCCTCAATTTTTAAAGAACCTTGGACTTTGATTTTCATTTTTCATGGGAACTTCAGATTGGAATGCATTTATAAATTTTAAAAATAGTTTTATACTTCAATTTACAATTGTTTAACAGTCAGTTATCTGTTTTCTTTCACAGATACGCACTCTGAGCATGCTAAGATCACGGTTTCAGTCATTGCCTGGTGTATTCAACACATGCTTGGTTCCTTCTAATAAGAAAAAAGGCAGATTTTTCTTCTCAAAGCAATCTTCTGAGGTTCTTGCTACCACATTTTAATTGTCAAGTACATTAAGATAAATATTTATTCATACTCATATTAGTTTCTGTGCTTGTGAAGAATTCTGCAAGCAGAAGGAGCGAAGCTGCCAAATTTGGCCAATTATGGAATGAAATTATTTGCAGTTTTCGTGAGGAAGATCTCATAAGTGATAGGAAAGACCTCAGAGACAAACCCTTCAGTTTTTTCTCAATCATAACTTCCAGTCTTCCTCCTCTATGTTTTGATTCTCTTTGCTCAACCTGTTTAGGACTAAACTATGTCAACCTGTTTAGGACTAAACTATGTTTGCATGACTTCAGGGAGATGGATCTTTTGCTGGTTCCTTACTCATTGGGTCCTGATCTCAAAATAATTCAGTGGCCACCATTTTTGCTTGCAAGCAAGGTCAGTGGGATTCAATTTTAATATTATGTTTATTAGTGGATCATACAATGACAGTGTCAACCTTTACAGATTCCTGTAGCACTGGATATGGCAACTCAATTTCGAGGGAGGGACTCTGATCTTTGGAAGCGCATATGTGCAGATGAATATATGAAATGTGCTGTAATTGAATGCTATGAATCTTTTAAACAAATTCTACACGATTTGGTGATAGGAGAAACTGAAAAAAGGTATATTGTGTTGGTGTATATCAATTTTAGTTTACATTTCATGCTAAAAGCATTAAGATTAGAAATAGTAGCAACGATTTCTTGTGTGGTGCAAATTAGATCCTGTTCTCATAACAATATCCTGCCTAGATCTGTTTTTTTTTTAATGGCAAATGCTAGTATGTTAATTGTTATGTTAGTATTTTCTCCCTTGCCAGGTTTCGAACCCTGGACCTTTAACTCCTTATCTACTTTAGTTCCTTAGCTCAACCAAATGAGCTACCCATCCCCCCCATCCTGCTTAGATCTGTTTTTGTAAAATGACAGCTCTTGCAGTCTATCAGTTTTCCAGAATATCAATTACACTAATATGTTATTTCTCCACTTTTAATCTATTTATACTTCAAATCTCTTTCGGGGTGATTTGACAACATGTAGTAAATAAATGAAAAAAATGAAATGGTTAACTTGCCTGATCAATATTAGTTTGACTCACATTAATTCAAAATTTTACACTGCATTACAATGGCACTTATAATTGAAGCTATAAATTTAATTTAAATTGAATCATTATCAGTACTTCTGAATTTGTTATGATGGACCAGGATAATTTCCATCATTGTTAAAGAAGTCGAGAGCAACATGTCAAAGAATACACTTACTATAAATTTCCGGATGGGCTTTTTATCCTCCCTTTGCAAGAAGTTTGTGGAGCTTGTGGAACTCTTAGTGAGTCTTCAGAAGGAAACTAACTCTATCTGTAGTTTGTATTCTTGACTCGTTCTTGCTTTTAACCATTCTATTTGGAAACTTGTGCATTCCTTTTTGTCTCAGAAAAATGCAGATCCAACAAAGGGAGGTATAGTGGTTGTCTTGCTGCAGGACATGTTAGAAGTGGTTACTGATATGATGGTGAATGAAATCAGGTTAGTTTAACACAACGACACTGAACTTGAAATATATCATATATTATTAATATGATGGAGTGGATCGATCTTTCTTTGAAAATAATAATGCTTGCCTTTTATTTTCTTGCATGTTCATTAGTGAATTGGCAGAACTTCATCAAATTAGTAAGGATACTGGAGAGCAAGTTTTTGCTGGTACTGAGGCAATGCCTGCTATAGCATTCCCTCCTGTGGTTACAGCACATTGGGAGGAACAGGTACTTGCTTAGTATTGTAACTTTAATTTTAATTCGTATTTTCTTTAGTTTATATTATTGTTCAACAATCCAAAAGTGTCTATAACAAATGAATTATTTTGATTTTTCCAGTTAAGACGTCTCTATCTACTCTTGACGGTGAAGGAATCAGCCATTGAGGTTCCAACAAATAGTGAAGTACGCAGAAGGATTGCATTCTTTACAAATTCATTGTTCATGGATATGCCTCGTGCTCCCCGTGTCCGTAAAATGCTCTCATTCAGGTTTAGTATAGTTCCTTGACTAACATCCGTGAACTTAATCTTCCCATGTTATCCTTTCTAGAGAATATAAACTGCAGGACCATCACTTTTGTGTGTAAACTAAATGGTGCAAATTAAAAATAAAGCTAATAGAAGCTATATCCATCAGTGTTATTTGATTTTTCTTCTTCTTTAGATTGTTTCACTCTTCGGGCACTATATCATATGCCTTTTCCAAATCATTAAAAATCATGTAAAGGCCCTTCAAAAAAAAAAAATCATGTATAGGTCTTTTGATCCTCCAATATCTCTCCATCACTCTTCGTAGCACGAATATGGATTCCATGGTCGATTTCTGTCATGAAATCAAATTGATTTTTTGTTCTAGTGGTTTTATCGTCTTAAATTGGTTATTATCTTATTTTTATATATATTACACATTTCTTGTTATTTATTTTTGTCCGTCGTAGAATTTCTTATGCGTAAGTTTCAAAATGTGATACATCAAGAAACTGTCCTGTGCTTATTATATATAACCTCTTGCTTCTTCTTTTCAGTGTCCTAACTCCATACTACAGTGAAGAGACCGTGTATTCTAAGAATGACATTGAGGTTGAAAACGAAGATGGTGTGTCAATCATATATTATTTGCAAAAGATCTTCCCTGGTTTGTAATATTTCACACATCATAGCTCTATTGACTGTATAATGAAAATATAGAACAGACTGGTTGAAATTTAGTAATTTTGCCAGATGAATGGAATAACTTCATGGAGCGACTTGATTGTAAGAAAGATAGTGAAATATGGGAAAAAGATGAGAATATATTACAACTACGTCACTGGGCCTCATTAAGAGGACAAACTCTTTGCCGGACAGGTATATGATGACTCCCTTTCCCCTCCCCTCTGGCTGCATTTTGGCCGATTGATATTTTTCCTCTTATAAACTATTGTAGTTAGGGGAATGATGTACTACCGGAGGGCGTTAAAGCTCCAGGCATTTCTTGATATGGCTACTGACAGAGGTAAGACTAAGTTGCTTTTATTGTATGAGAGATATTTAGCTGAATGTATAGGTACCATAGAAGACACCTGATTTTTAGTTTTTTGCAAACCCTGGACCTTACTGTTTTCTTATCTGTACACACCTTTAGCAAACATGACCTTTTTTATCTGCAATCTAGTAAAAAAGTCTTGTCCTATTCATCATTATGGCTCAAAAAGGCAGTTAGTTATCTGCCAAGATGATTGCCCCTTTTTTTCATTTTTCATTTCTGGTTTTTGTGCAGAGATCCTCGATGGATATAAAGCTATTACACTTCCATCTGAGGAAGACAAAAAGAGTCAGAGGTCCCTATATCCGAATTTAGAGGCTATGGCTGACATGAAATTCACATACGTTGCTACCTGTCAGAATTATGGGAATCAGAAGCGTAGCGGAGACCGCCGTGCTACGGATATCTTGAATTTGATGGTTAAGTATGTTCGTCTGTTATTAATTTAATTTGTGTATATTTAGTCAATATGGATTGTCTTTTTTAGTTTCCCAAGTTCACTTGATTGAAGAATCTAATTTTTGGTTCTCTATTTATAGCAATCCCTCACTTCGTGTTGCATATATTGATGAAGTTGAAGAAAGAGAAGGTGGAAAAGTGCAGAAAGTTTATTATTCTGTACTGATCAAAGCAGTGGACAAACGTGACCAAGTAAATGCATATTGATGTCAGATAAGTAGTTAATTCCTAATGGCTGCCTTAGAAATAATTGATTTTGTATCTTCTCTTAAGGAAATATTTCGAATAAAACTTCCGGGTCAAGCAAAATTAGGAGAAGGGAAGCCGGAAAACCAAAACCATGCAATTATTTTTACTAGAGGGGAAGCTCTTCAAACTATTGACATGAACCAGGTAAAATATATAAAATGAAGCCTTATCAAGTTGACAATGGATGTCAGTGCAAATTGAAGATGGTGTATTTGAAAATTTCTTCTAGGATAATTACTTGGAAGAAGCTTTAAAAATGCGCAATCTTCTGGAAGAATTTAACGAGGATCATGGAGTGCGCCCGCCTACCATACTAGGTGTTCGGGAGCATATCTTTACTGGAAGGTTATGATTTTTTTTTTTACCTATGCTAACACTATCAAGTTTAGATCTTATATTACTGAATTTTATCACCTGTTACAGTGTCTCTTCCTTGGCTTGGTTTATGTCAAATCAAGAAACTAGCTTTGTCACAATTGGTCAAAGAGTTCTTGCAAGACCATTAAAGTAAGTTTTTGTTTGTTTTATGTTTTTTATTTCTTGGTCGTTCATGCAGTGCTTGTTTATCTTGTATGATAAATTAGGAACCATCTGGGAAACGCTTGGCTAACATAATACCTCCGCCAGCCTTTTCAATTTAAGACTGGTTTCAGAGGCTAACGTATTCAATTTCAAATCATAGCTGCTTTAGTTTCTCTAACTGATGATTTTTTTTTTTACTTTTTCCCCAAGTAGAATGTAACCACCCTTGCTGTTTAATTTTTTGGTGACAATAATCCGTTAACCAATAAAATTTTCTTTTTTCTATCCTCTGTCATTGTTGTGGAAAAAAAATTAAAATACATATAATATAATTAAAATACGTGTTTTCTGTTTGATGAGCCATGATAAATATATATTTTCAATTGTAGGGTTCGATTCCACTATGGTCATCCGGATGTTTTTGATAGAATTTTCCATTTAACCCGCGGAGGAATCAGCAAGGCTTCTCGTGGCATCAATCTGAGCGAGGATATATTTGCTGGTAATATTCTTGATACATATTTTTGGCAGTGTTATTGGATATTTATTTCTCTGCATCATGTGCCTTTTCTTATTCAGGATTCAACTCAACACTAAGACGTGGGAATATTACTCATCATGAATATATCCAAGTTGGAAAGGGTAGGGATGTCGGGCTCAATCAAATCTCTCTTTTTGAAGCAAAAGTGGCCTGTGGTAATGGAGAGCAGACACTAAGCAGGGATATCTACCGGTTGGGGCATCGATTTGACTTTTTCCGCATGCTATCGTTTTATTTTACAACCGTTGGGTTTTATATCAGCTCAATGGTAATGACCACGCAAAAAATATACTGTTATATTTTTTTTATGGAAAAGCAATCATTGTTTTAGGAAATTTTGTTGCTAAAATTTATCTAATGGTCTATTAATATAATAATAAGAGTAATGGGTATGGAAATTATTTTTTGATCCGTTAAAATCTAGGATGACCCTCGTACTTGTGAGTTTACCAAGGCTTGTTGATTGAAGTAGCTAGGAGTTTTGTTCTTTTTGTGTAAATCTTGAGATTCAAGTCTTGGGGAAAAAAAATCCTGGGAGAGCTTTAGCTCTCTCAAGTGAGTGCATCTAACGTGACTTAGATTAGTCAGGAGCTAAAGTAACTTCCAAATATTGATGGTCTCAGGTAGAAAAGATAACAACACTACGAGTTGACAATTTCTTGATCGAAGCAATATAATTGTCTTGGTTACATTTCTTTCAGATTTTATCTTTTTGTTCTTAACTAGCTGTCTACATCTAGCACTAAAACTTTCTTCTGCCGTTCACAGTTAGTGGTCATGACGGTTTATGCTTTCTTATATGGCAAACTTTACCTGTCATTGAGTGGAGTTGAGGCTGCTATAGTTAAGTATGCTAGAAGGAAAGGGGATGACCCTTTGAAGGCAGCAATGGCTTCTCAATCTCTTGTTCAAATAGGTCTTCTAATGACTCTGCCCATGATCATGGAAATTGGACTGGAGAGAGGGTTCAGAACTGCTTTAGGTGACCTCATAATAATGCAGCTGCAGCTTGCACCTGTTTTCTTCACTTTCTCACTAGGGACAAAGCTGCACTATTTTGGGCGCACTCTTCTGCATGGAGGGGCAAAGTACAGAGCAACTGGGCGTGGTTTTGTAGTTCGTCATGAGAAGTTTGCAGATAACTACAGGATGTACTCCAGGAGTCACTTTGTAAAGGGAATAGAGTTAGCTTTACTTCTCATATGTTATATGATTTATGGATCAGCAGCTCCTGATTCAACAGCATATGCACTTCTCTCATGCTCAATGTGGTTTTTGGTGTGTTCTTGGTTGTTTAGTCCTTTCCTTTTTAATCCATCGGGATTTGAGTGGCAGAAGATATATGAGGATTGGGATGATTGGTCAAAATGGATAAGTAGTCGAGGTGGTATTGGTGTTCCTTCAACAAAGAGCTGGGAATCATGGTGGGATGAGGAACAGGAGCATCTGCAGCACACTGGAATGTGGGGGCTGATTTGGGAGATAGTTCTGTCCCTTCGTTTCTTTCTATACCAGTATGGGATTGTGTATCATTTACATGTAGCCAGAGGTGACCAGAGCATCATGGTATTATGCTTGACAAATTTAATTTCACTTCATGTTTTCATGTCAAACTAGAATCTGCATCTCAGGGTTTAACTGCTGTAACGTCTATATCCATACTTTACTGCAGCATTTTAAGACAGAAGTTCCTTGATTAAAGGAAATTTTATTTAAAAAGAAACGGGGGAGGGGGAATATTATTATTTATGTAGACGGAGGGGGAGACACTAGGCCATATATTATCCACTTGGGCTTCAAACTCAGCCCCTTTAATTTACAGAGCTAGACAGGCACTATTGTGCTATCTCTTACAGGATGACAATAAACTGCAATGAGACAGTATCTTGTCCTTATTAATTAACACTTTCCCTAGTGAACTAAAAAGAAATAACAGACATGGGGTGTGTATATATAGATAAGAGCTTTCTGACATTCGTTTTCTCCAGGTTTATGGTCTGTCCTGGCTAGTCATAGTAGCTGTTATGATCATCTTGAAGGTCAGTTTTCAACGATCAAACTATTCATGAAATAAAACATTTTTTTTATATAAATTTTCGACTAACTGTTGGTGGCATACTTGCTTCTGAAACTGCAGGTCGTGTCCATGGGTAGAAAGACTTTTAGTGCCGATTTTCAGCTCATGTTTCGTCTCCTCAAGTTGATTCTGTTTATTGGAGCTGTTGTCATTCTAATCTTGATGTTTACTCTATTTAGTTTTACATTTGGAGACATCTTTGCGAGTCTTCTAGCATTTTTGCCAACAGGGTGGGCACTTGTACAGGTACTTATCTAACAGCCATTGCCTCTGTTTTGTTAGATATTTCCTTAGTATTTTAGGCCCTCTATGTTTTGCAGTCACTATCCACTGGTTGAATCATTTATCTTTGTTTGCCTAATGTTGAATAGAAAGAAGGCTCATTTATTAAGGCAATGACTAATTAACTGAAATATATTTCTCTATACGAATCTCAGTTCATGCTATTATTAGAGAAGTTTCAATAATGACATATATTTTACTGTAAATGTAAAATTGTTTGTGTCTGATCATCTGGCATTATACATGAGCAGATAGCACAAGCATGTCGGCCGGTAGTAAAAGCCATTGGAATGTGGGGTTCTGTCAAAGCTTTATCAAGAGGGTATGAATACCTTATGGGGGTGGTTATCTTTACACCAGTGGCCATATTAGCTTGGTTTCCGTTTGTTTCGGAATTTCAAACCAGACTGCTATACAATCAAGCATTCAGCAGAGGGCTTCAAATCCAGCGGATTCTCGCTGGTGGCAAGAAGAATAAATAAGACAACTGAATCATTTGCAGCAATACAGTTACGGAAAGAATATGAGATGAGTGTTCATGCATGCACAGAAATTTATAAGCAGTTGTGATTCTGTGCAGACTGCGTATTGAGACTACAGAAGAATTCTTTAATCCTGTGTTGGATAGATTCTTGAATATACGAGAGATGGTGAACTAGATATTATCCAGCAAACAACACCTGTTTTTGTTAGGATAAAAAGATGGTAGTTTACGTTAGGAATTACAAGATTATAGGTTTGAGAATTAAGAGGCAGTGGCATATTTTGACCAAACAAAGAGAGGGGTGGTGGTATGATTGGTCTCAGAGTATGATACACCAGTCGTGGTTCCGGAGAAATTAAACAATTAGTGGTTCCCATGTAGAAAAATTGTGTCTAAAAAGATGTAATCCTGTATCAGGTGGTTCTCATCACTCTTGTTCTCTCTACTCTTTTAAGTAAATACCACGAGCCAAAGAATTGAATGTAAATATTTGCATAGTTTTGTGTATTAACTTCATTGATCTGCCATTAATTTTGACAAAATGTAGGAACTATTTTTAGTTTTGAATTTTACAATCAGCCAATTTCCTTTAGGCAAATGATGTTCTACTAGAGAAGGATAGAGAGAGAACAAATAATGCTAGTAAATGAGTCTCACCACATAAAAAATGAAATCACCATAACAGTGTTGAAAAAGGAGAATGTCAAATATTATATATATGGTTAGCACTTCTCTAAAGAAGTAAAAATCACAATATTATCAACTATCTAAAAGTCTAAATTACATCAGACTGACATAAAATGTGCTCATAACTCGATATGAAAATTTTCTATATAGTAAACCCTCAAATCAAATCTCCAAAAATCACAAGGTCATTCGTTTTGAGATGAAATTTTCTACAGCATCATAAGTGATGATTGTGTGTTAACTAAATAACA